>JAWWLR010000155.1:58322768-58338579 GCA_035041075.1 Acraspis erinacei | reverse complement strand
AATCTGGGCACAAGCGCGAGAACCAACAGTCGCGCTCCCTAGGCGCTCTCAAGCTATTCACCCGGAATCTGTGAATTCTAAAAAATTATTTAGTAAAAAAATTATAAAATTGCTGCTGTTTTTCTAAAATTCATGAAAGTGTTTTTTCTGAAAAACCTCACTTGATATTTTTTTTTAAATAGACGATGATATTTACTGTGTATTTCCAAAGTTTCGATCTTGGTAAATCATTGCTACACATTGGAAAAATTATTTTTTTTTTAAATCGAATTTTTACATTTTTTTCGTAAACAACGAAAGATGCACGAAAGTGTTTACCTAAAAGTTTACACATGTGAAAAAGTTCTACAAAAATACTTTTATTTTTTTGTTATATCTTGTATCGTTTACGAGAAAAAAATCAAATTAAAAAACAAAAAATTCCTGGCTTCAAAAGTGGTTTTAAGCCTTCATGCAACTGAGACTCATGCAACTAACTCACCTAATCATTTTGCAAAATTTTATACAGCCAGCCGTACGAATGTCCTTAGCCAAAAAATATGAAAAAAAATAAAGAGGTACAGCTTTCCAGAAAATCTTTTGTATTTTGTCCATTGAATTTTGAAAACATGAAAACAATATTATCAGGAAAACACCACCTTTTTCAATTTCCCAATATTTAAAAAGTTTCTCCTAAAGAAAAATGGCATCACATCAGTTTCATGCGGGCTGAAACATTTTTGGGAACAGCTTTTTTTTCGTAAACAATACAAAATACTAGAAAAGAGCAAAAGTTATTTTTTGTAGCACTTTTATAGGTGTGTAAACTTTTATCTTAACATTTTTTGTACCTTCCGTTGTTTTCGATAAAGATGATAAAATTAGATTTCTTTTTAGTCATGTTTTTAACGTGAAGCAATGGTTTACCAAGATTGAAACTCAGGAGACATGTAGTAAATATTACAGTATATTTAAAAAAGATATTTTAAAAAAGTGGGGCTTTTGAGAAAATCGACGATGTTGCCCGATCTGAAATGGAATTGATCGAAACTTATTCTAGAAATATAATCTGCAACTATCCTAAATAGAATACGGATTAAGAATAAATCCACCAACTTAGTAACAAACTTTTTGTTTAATATCTGTCATTAATACACATTTACAATATACATATATATGTATATATTTATAGAACTTAATACATCGCTTTTTATCAATAAGTATTTCTTTTTTAGTCGATATAGGTAGGATAATTTGCAAATTCGGTAATATGATCCACAAGTTTTTTCGACATTGTAAATCGGGTTTCAGATTGAGTTACATTGCCTATTTTGGGATATGTGTTTTATGTACAGCAAAAACAATCTAACTTATAATATACCTTACCTATATATAATATACTCTAATGCACATTCCACCTCCGGTGTCCACGCAGTATCATACAGAAATTTTCAATTCTCTAGTCACGTATACCTACACGTCATTGGAACTACCTAATTTTTCTGAAAAAATCATAACATCAGGTCGGAAATGATAACTTTCGATAACCAGGTACGAGTCAAAAACCCGATTTTTCCCAAAAGAAAAAAAATCGCGCTACTTACGCCCCAATATAACTTATTTTATATATATATACACATCGCTATGGATCATACAGTATTATAAGTTAAAAGCTAGTGTCTTCATAAAGTGTATAAAACGACGAGAGTTGGTATATTATCCTTAATATCAGATTTAAAAAAATGTAAAATGCAAGTGAACCGACTTTTTACGAGAAACGCCCAAAAAACTGTTTAGAGAGCTTCAATATGAGAACGACAAGTTCGATTCTTATTAAGGACATTGACTAAAATAATATAAAAACGAAAAAAGTGTATTAATGCCTTCCTAATAGAAATTAAATATTTGCACGTGCGTCGGTAATTGTTTTTAATGTTTTATGTGATTCGATGAAAAATATACTGATCACAATGTTTGATCCCAGTTTTTTTCTTTGATCGAGTGAAATATTAACCACTCGCTAATGTCCATGAATTAAAAAAATATTCTTAAATTAAATTTAAACAGAATGTACACATTGAATGTTCTCGCTTACTGCGTGATCTACTTACGTAGTAAAGTTCATTTAAAGTGCTTATCCTCGAATTTTATCGATTGCCGCAAAGTAAGAAAATTGCTTTAGATTAATTATAAACTGCATTAACGAAAACAAGAATCTGGTCTTCTCTCTGTATTTAATTATTAATCAATAATTCTAGTAACGAAATAAGTCATCATATTTCTATAGGCATTTTGAGTCTGATGATAAATTTGATTCAAGATTTTTTTAAAGGAAATTATCATTGCTTTCATTGAATTGTATTGATGAGTAAAAAAGTTGTTTTTCTAAGTTAGAAATATTTTTCTATATATAAGTTTTTAAATTTTAAGACTTTCATATTTTCAATATGCTGAAATTTTAATAAAAAAAACTTTACGGCTTTCGAATGTTCAATTCCATGAAAACTCGAAAACTGCATTTTTTAAAGAATTTAAATTCGAAGCTAATTTCTAATTGTAAATCGAAAGGTGTACAGATTTTCTTTAGCCCAATCTTTCATACCGTTTCAAATAATAATTTTGCTTACTGTAAGCATTTAAGTTTCATGTTTTCTTTACATGCGTTTCCGTATTTGTAAACTTTCGAATCAGTCTTTATTTCAAATTTGGAAGTTTTTCAATTTAAAGGTTATTTAGTTTACATTTAAGCTAAGACATTTTAATAATTAGACAGTTTTAAACTTTCCACGTCTTTATGAAGTAAAAAATTATAAATTTGTATGCTTCACTAAATCTAAAAACCTTTAAGAGGGGAGATTTTTCAAATTTATATAGTTTGAAAAATTGAATCTCTTAAAATTAAATTTTTGATGCTTTTTCACTTATTCAAATTTTCGGTTTTATATTTTTTCCCAAATTGAAATGCATATTATATTAAAATTGAAAAGCCTCATTATTTACACAAAATGAAGCTATGCCAATTAAGCTTATTAAAAAAGATCTAAATTTTTTACCATTGTGAAAAAACTACAAGGTAATTTTGTCTACAAACTTCATAAATTATTACAATTTGATATAATAATATATATTTCTAAAGAACATTCACAAGAAATATCGAAAATCAATTACATATCGTCAATTTCGCAAACTTCAATACAAATAGAAAAAAATGTATAAGAACGATTAGTTTGAAATTCTTTAAAAAATGTTACTTTTTATCAAAATGAAATAAATCTTGAAATATAAAGGAAACCATGCTCACATTATTGCTTAATAAACATTAATAGATTAAAAATGTTAAGCCATTGAAAAACAGCCTTATTTTCCTTGAAATATTCAAAACCCAAAGCTTTTACACTTTTATAAAAAAAAACTCCTTCATTGACTCAGACTCAAGACCTCGATCCTCAAATTTCTCTGAAAATTTGACCTTATTTCTAGCTTTTGATAGTTAAATACCAAAGTTTAATGCACATAATATATATAATTTGATTCACCAAAAATGGGTGATTCGATTCTATAAAAAAATCCGCAAATCTCAGAGAGAATACCAGACCAAAACCTAGAATAGCCTCTAACTAACAAAAATGCCGTGATGTGATAATTTCCACACAAAAGAGTCAACAAGAGATCATTGCAACCGGCGAAGAATCTCAAAAAATGAAGCTCCTATTTTGTTTATAAGCAGTCTCCACTTGCACAAACTTGCACAAACTTGCACTCAAACCGATCTCGTCGGCTAGAGCCAGGACGACCTGTGATGATGAGGCGGTGGTTGGAGAGCGTAGAGAGAATGCAGATATTGTTGAAATGGATCCACCCCAAGATTTGGTCCATGTGGTGTAACATAGGTTGGCACCGATGGCCCATAAGCAGCAGATCTCTGTGCATGAAGGAAAGGATGGGCTGGATAATTCCTAGGCAGTTGATTAGTCAATTTATTACAAGCCTGTTGATTCGCATCAGTGACAGGAGTCGCTTGCTGTTGTTGCTGCTGCTGCTGCTGTTGTTGTTGTTGCTGCTGCTGTTGTTGTTGCTGCTGTCTAAAAGCCATACTATAATAGCTATTAGGATTTCGGAACTCGTCAAGGAAAACATAAGCAGCGGCAGCGGCAGATGCATCCTTCTCATAAAAAGACGAGCTGTTAGCTGCACCAGCAGTTGAGGCAAAGTTAAAAGCACTTCCACCCGGTGGAGCAATTCCCGGATTTTTCAAACCGAGAGAATCCGGAGCTCCAGAGTATTGTGGAAAGCTAGGCATTCCTGTGCTGCTTTGCGCTTGTTCCAGATTGACTGCAGCGGCCTGTTTGCTTTTCCTGCCCTTCTTCGTTTTTGTCGTCGGTGTAGGAGCGACAGTCGTTGTTGGTTCGCGCCGCGACATAGAAAGCATCCCCTGGGAGTTCTTCGCGGCTGCATTCTGCAGACTCTGAAGAAGGTTCAAATCTAATTCAGGATTTCCGGAAGTAGAACCTCGAGCGTAGGCAAGAGGGTCAGGTTTCGTCGGAGGTCGAGGAATCGTGAGTAGTTGTTGTTGTTCTTTGGTGGTGCGACCAACTAGTCCTAGTCCCAGTCTCGCATAGGCAGGATTCGAGGCCACTGTGTCAGCCAGGGTGCCGACGTAGGCACTGTCAAACTGACTGACGGAGGCAGCCTCCGATTGTGAAAGGGCCATCATTGCATCAAAGCTAAATTGTTCTTGATTTGTTCGGGATTCCTGGGGAAGACCTCGAGAAGAGTCGCTCGACGTAGGATCGTTGTACATTCTCTTCTTAACTGGAGCTAGGTTATTGCTAGGGTTCGAAACCCCACCTTTTGTAGAACCTGCGACTCCACTCGTTTCGAAGTAGTGAGTACTTGGGTACATCGGTCTGTGGGAAGCATTCGTCATCTGATAAGGTGGAGCTTGAAAGCCAGTTTGGTAAAGCGCCTCATGAGACAGATTCTGTTGAAAACTGAGAAGCTGCTGATCTTGAGATTGAACAGACCTTTGTTGAACGATCTGCTGTTCCTGGTTGATGCCAGGCGAAGGCCTATGAATTTCTGCACTTTGCCCTGCGACTCTCTCACTATGAGAGAAATTATTGCCGTAGGTAGAGGAATACTGGCTCGATTGGAAATTTTGATGATTCAATCCCAAGGGTGACTCTTGAGGGAAGGCTCGCTGCTGCTCCTGAGGCTTCTCCTCCGACTTGAGATAATCAGATCTTCTATCAGTCTCTGGTAAAGAAGTCGAAGTTTGTAGATATGCTTGACTTTGTTTGAAGTTCGGTGCATAGGTACTTGAGGTTCGAGTGTAGTCTTCGGTGTTTTTGATCGGTGGATTGAAACTCGTATTCGGCTGGGGAGAAGGTTGCGAGAAATTCGAATTCGTACTCTGAACTGGAGCTTGCGGACTTGGATGCGAGTAACTCCTAGGCGAGGGCTGCGAATAATTCGTAGGAGCTTGTGGAGAGGGTTGAGAATAATTTGGTGGTGGCTGTTGTGGCGAGGGTTGCGAGTAGGTTGGCTGCTGGGGCGAAGGTTGAGAATATGCAGCATTTTGTGGCGAAGGTTGAGAGTAAGCCGCTTGAGGCGATGGTTGCGAGTAATTCGCATTTTGAGGTGACGGTTGCGAATAGTTGGCTGGAGGTTGCGGTGAACGCTTAGAAAAGTTCTGCTGAGGCGAGGGTTGAGAGTAGTTTCGTGATTGGGGAGATGGTTGAGAGTAAGTACTCGGTGCTTGAGGTGAGTTTTGAGGATAACTCGGTGGAGGTTGGGGTGAAGGTTGGGAGAAAGTAGCGGGGGGTTGGGGCGAAGGTTGGGAGAAAGTAGCGGGGGGTTGAGGCGAAGGTTGGGAGAAAGTAGCGGGTGGTTGGGGCGATGGCTGGGAGAAAGTAGCTGTAGGTTGAGGAGAAGGTTGAGAATAATTCGCTGCGGGTTGTGGAGAAGGTTGAGAATAACTCGCTGGAGGCTGAGGAGAAGGTTGAGAATAATTCACTGGAGGTTGAGGAGAAGGCTGAGAATAATTCGCTGGAGGTTGAGGGGAAGGTTGAGAATAATTCGCCGGAGGTTGAGGAGAAGGTTGAGAATAATTGGCTGGAGGTTGAGGAGAAGGTTGAGAATAATTCGCAGGTGGTTGAGGAGATACTTGGGAATAATTGGGAGTCTGAGGAGTTGACGGTTGAGAGTAAGGAGAGTGTTGTTGCTGAGGGGAAGGTTGAGAATAGGTGGGAAGAGGTTGGGGTGAAGGTTGAGAGTAGGGGGAATGTTGTTGCTGAGGTGACGGTTGTGAATAATTAACAGTTTGCGGGGATGGTTGGGAATAATTTGAGGCAGGATGTTGAGGAGAGGGTTGAGAATATCCGGGAGTTGGTGGCTGTTGCGGAGAAGGTTGGGAATAATTGGAGGGTGGAGCTTGTGGTGAGGGTTGAGGATAGGGCGAGTGTATAGACTGCGGAGATTGTTGTGGATAAACGGGAGATTGATTTTGAGGAAAGGGTGTATTCTGAGGAGAGTTTTGAGGGAAAGGATTTTGCGGGGCTGCTTGTGGGCATGCAGGAGACAAGTGTCGAAATGGTTCACTAGGACTAGCTTGTGGCGAGGCTTTTTGAAAATTCTGGTGATTGTTTTGAGAGTAGAGGGGAGATTGTTCGAAGGCGGCAGAGGATGGATAAGCTGGGGATAGAGGAAGATTTTGAGGAGATGGAGTGGGCGGAAGTTGAGCACTGTATCTGGGAGGAGTAGCGTAAAATGGACTGTTGTAGGGACTACTTCCAGTAGATAATGCATCTTGATAAAATCCTGCGCCTCTGATGGGTGGTTCGTTTGCGGCTATTAGAATTGGTGGATTCTGGGGTGAACGAACTGATCGAGCAGGTGGTGATTCTTGAGAGAAACTTGAAACAGACTCGCTAACACTGCTGCCGCCGGTACTCACACGCCTTTGTCTGGCAGGAACTAGTTCTGGTACTTCGGTTTCTTTCTTGGGATTAACTGGTGCCTCTTCTACCTCCTCGTCCTTTTTCTTCGACTTCGGGGCACCAAAGGCTTTAAACCAGGCACTGAGATTTGGCGTGGCAGATTTTGGTTTTTGTGAGTCCTCGGTGGAAGGAGGATTTTCTTTGAGCTCTTCAGTAGCGGTAGATGTTGGTGGTGTTTCTTTGCCTTTTTCTTCGTTTACGGCTGAAGATGGCACAGATAATCCATTGAGATTATCGTCCTCATCGTCCTCGTTTGATAAATTAGGATTGGGTGATGAAACTAAATTCTTGCAGAAGGATTGCATTGAATCTGTATTTTTTAGAACTGATCCCAGGCTTAACTTTGGTTCGTCTTTCGGCTCTCGTTTTGGTTTATCAGTGTCAGTCGTTGTTTGATGAACGATCGTGTCGCTTGTGCTTCCACTTGGCAAATTGAGAGGCTTCTTTAGTAATAAGTTGCCTTTGCTCTTGCCTGGCTGCAAACGATCGATAGTCCGTTGAACCTTTTTTGGTCTGGAAGGTGGGTGAGATCCAAAGAGTTTCATCGAATTTGGTCGCTTCCGCGATGCATCAAGTTTTGCACTTGATCGAGCGGAATCGCTGGTCGAAGGATGCAGTACAGGCGAGTCGCTGCCTGAAGAAAATTCAGACAAGCGCGGTGCATCGTCTAGCCACTTGTTGATATCCTGTAAAGAAATAGGTTATGTATAAATAAAATATTGCTAAAGCATATGATACATGTATTAAGTAAATATGAACAAGAATTGATCAACTTACGTTAAGCGTTTGCTCCGTGGCTTGATTCAATGCTTGAATCGCAGGACTCTCCTCTCTCTTCTTGCCATGTTTGGCTTGTGATGTTTTGATTTTTTTCGGCTCACTTACTTCCGGTTCTTGCAACTTGGAGCTGCTTCCAGGCAATTTTTCCTCTTTTGGAAGTTTTTTGGATTTTCCTCGCTTCAAGTTTACTTTATCACCATCGTGAAGCGTACTACCATTAGAAGGCACTTTTTTTGTAGACGCACTAAAGCTACCGTCTTTAGATTTCTTTTGTTTTTCTCGCTCCAGCCTTAATTTTTCCTCCCTCCGCCTTTCACTGATTCTATCTTTTAAACTATCCAAACAATTCACATCCTCCAAATCCTTGTCGTTCACCAGGGACGTAAGTTTCTTTGTAATAGTTTCCGTTTCTTCAGGAATCCGCTCAGCATTATCTCTCGATTCGGATTCATTTTTCAACTCGCCGTTCTTCAACTGCTCTTCACTCTTCTTCTTCTTTTTCTCTTTTTCTTTGGTTCTAGTCTTTTCCTCAGGTTTTTCATCGCTCTCATAGACAGGCTCTGACACTTTCTTATCCTTTTTGCGATTCTTCTTTTCTTTCGGAGACGGAGGCATATAATCAACATCATCTATCGGTTTAACTTTTTCTGGGGATTCGCCTCTTTTCTGCTTAGCCTTCTTCATTCTCTCTACCAAAGACTCTGAATCTTTAGTATCTTGCTTCTCGATTTTCCTGCTTTTACTCTTTGGAATATCGATATCATAGTCTTCCTCAAAATCCTCTTTTCTCTTCCTGTTTTCTTTCGACTCCTTGGACTCTTTCGTATCTTTGGCATGCTTCTCATGCCGAAGTTCCCTTCCACTTTTCCTGCTACTTTTCTTCGCATCTTCCACTTTCTCCGCTTTAGACGATACTTTCTTATTTTTTGACACTAATTTATCTACCTCCGTATGCTTTTTCCGCTTGGACTTTGTAACACTAACATCAGATATTGCACCGTCGCTCTCAACATCCTTCTCATCCTCCGCTTCGTCCTCTTCCTCTTCAACCTTCACTTCCTTCTTCCTTTTTGATTTCTTCTTGATCTTCTTACTCTTCACCACATCAGAATCCATTTCGTCTTTCGAAGAGTCTTCTTTATAATTTTTCTGCTTCGCTCGTTTACTGAATTTACCTGACTTAGATTTCTTACTCGACTTACGAGAACGCTTTCGTTGATTACGTTCCGGGGAGGGAGATGAAACTGCCTTTTGGGGATAAGCAGGTGAAGCAGTTGGCAGTGAGACATGCGACGACGAATCTTCTTCGCTTGATGGTTCAGAGTCTAGATATCGATCCATAGCCCTTTCGAAGACTTCTTTGAGAACAACCGCCATTTCCGTATACTCTATGAAATCACATAAATATCATGAATAAAGCCACGTTCGTTGCTCGACAGATTCCTGCTGATTGAATAAAATATCGCTTACCGTTCTCGGAGCCATTGTATTGCCTGCAGTTGTCTACGATAAGTCGAAAATCTTTCTTAAACTGGTTTAAGCTTTTGTAAGAGCCATTTTCGAGCTTCTCTTCCATTTTACTCAAATCCATCGGCTTTCGAACGACGCTGTAATACCTGCAATTAATGAACAATTTAGAAGAAAATGTAATTATCAACATTACGATTGTGAAGATGATTGAAGAACGAAAATTGATACAAACCTCGGAGCATATTCCTCGTCGACAGGATCGATAAAGGGCCAGGCATCGTCATGATCTTTGACACTCTCAAGAACTTTATGCATCCCCACACGTCGTTCCTCTTCCTCTATTCCAAATGGAATGTGACTATACCCGTACCCGTATCCTGAAGAAGAATAACTACCACTAGCTCGTGCACCTCCTTTATTGTGCTCTAGGTTAACAATCGGGTCGCTTGTTTCAATCACAATTTGTCCAACCGCAGAAGCCAAGGAATTATTAGTCTGTCTTCCCTTTTTCTGAACAGGTGGTGTGATTGGCTTCGGCGTTTCTTCTTCAGTGTCTGCATTTTTCGACGATTGACTCCCACTCTTTTTTGTTCCCTTATTTCCTTTCGTTTTGATTTTGGTTCTACCCATAGCTGAGTCTGTTTCAGGGTCAGGTTCGTGGCTGCGAAGAACTCGAGAGTTGTTGCGCTGTAAAAGTTTACGCCTCTGCTGTTTCTCTTTCAGATCGAAGAGTTTAGGTATCTCAGGAATGAAATCTTCTGAAAGGGTACGGTAAAGTTTCTGTTCCGTATCGTGTTCCTGTAAACGAATGTTGTGTTATTTAGTGAATGTCAATTATACGCGAGAAATTGGGTAAATTTGTAAAGACAGATTCTCACGGAGTCTTTAAACTTGTCGACTAATCGACTCCAGTCCTGCTGAGTGAAGCAGACAACTTGCCAGATGCTTTCTCGATATTCTTGATCGCAGACTAAGCTATCTTCCTCCTTCGTCTCCTCTTCCTCCTCTTCCTCTTCAGCCACTCTGTTCCGTCGTCTTTTGCGCTTTTTGTCCTTTGGCTTACCTTTCGATTTCTGAGAGGATTGATTAGAATTATTGACGTAATCCTCCCTATACAATCGAGTGCCGTAGAAATACCAATAGGCGGAATTCTTACGATCATGACCTAATGGTTCCACTCTTAAGCTATCAGAGTCCAAGTTACTCAGGGACTGCTCCTGGGAAAATTTACGAATTAAAATTAGCGGATATAAACTTAAGGAAGTGTGCACATTCAGTCCGTTATAAATTCCGACATTCAGTGCACCCTAATAAAGAAATTAATTACGTACTACGTCTTCAGCGTCGAGTCTGAAGTCACAAAGCGCTCGCAGAATCTCAACCTTTTGCCGAAGTGGTAACAGCTCAAAGTCTACATCCGTATTAAAAGGATTCTCGCACTTATATTCCTGCAAAGTAACAAAGTTAAAACTGATTAGAAACACATAAACAAATAAAACACACAAACAAATATTCAAATACAGTACAAAAGACAATTAAGAGCAAATATTAGAATTACCTGACATTTCTTGCGGAAGAGTCTGCGTAGAAACATCTGATAGTTGAAGGTAGAGATATCATTTCGAGTATCGTTTGGCAAACAGCCTTCCAGCAACCTTACAATCAGTTCCTGCAAAAGATGACCCTCCGTGCCACTATCAGATAATAGTGCTTCTTCCAAGTCCTAAAATAATTTTATTCAAATTTTAATCATAAATTGAATTGTTCGTGATTTCTACCGATAGCGATCGGGATAGAAAGTGGACGTATAAGCCAGACTTTTTATTTATTTATTTTTTGCGAAAGCGAATAAATGCCGCTTGAGGGTTGATGCAAGGCCGTGCCCATTGTACGAGATAGCGTCTGTTTTAGAGACTTTAGGTAGTTTAGGTACCTCGATATCAAAGTCCAGAAGATTGAAGGCGTCTCTAAATAAGGAGCAGAAGTGCGCTATACTCGGCACCTCCCACCACGATTGAATGTCTACAAACATAAGTGCACCATTCTTAGGTGTTCTTTAATCGCTTAGTTTTACAATCATATTAGAAGACAGGTGTGATCGGTTCTATTGGGTTGGCACGACTTTCTTCAAATTTACTTTTCTTTCAACCAGCAGCTCTTTGGTTTTTACAAGAGCTGGAAATGTAAATTTGAACATTTCTTATGGGAACATTCACTTGCAAAGTGAAAATTCAATGGGAAAGCTGATACTCCTAATTGAAACCAAACTCCCTATTCTTGAAATTTTAGAGTTTGACAATATAAGTTCATAAATTAAAGTTTCAATGAATATTAAATATTGCAACATCAAGTACTATTTTACCAGGAAACCCCATGTTTATTCCGACTTCTTCTATACTGTTTTATTTATTGATTACGTTTTGATACACTTTAAAGATAATTCCCATGAACTTTTTCATCGTAAATATTTGATACTAACAGTAAATTAAATGAAAACTTCTCCAAATGCAAACGGATTTATGAACAAGAGTGATTTAAGAATTACGATTACGTAAAGAAAATCGCCTCACATTACACAATTTTCAGACATAATCAATTATGAAGTTAATGAATTACAAATTTTATTCAAAAATTCAAATATAATTTCAAGTTTTTAATTAAGTTTAAAAGTAATATCGCTTGACTGACTATATAATAAACCCAATTATTTTAGAGCATACGGTGATACACGAGAACATTTAATGAACGAAACGAACTAATCAGATATTAATTATGAATGTATAGATATATTATGTTAATAAAATTGTTATATTAACTTAAAAATGTTAGAAGAGAACATTAAATCATTTAAATTGTTAGTTTTTCAAATTATAAACAAGGGGTGTCAGGACATAACCACGAAGGTCACATATGGTTTTGAATAAATAGTGCTCTTTACTGTAAAAAAAAACAACGCTTTTTTCTTGTACAATTCTCGCAAAACACCAATTTATAAGTATAAGCCCTGAAGAAAATCTATTTTATAAAGATTTTGTGAGATTTGGTCTATAAAAAATAAGATTTCTGTCTCTTTAAATCGATTTTTGTTTGGATACATAGATAAACTTTTGGGTTATGTGATCTGTATTTTTATTTATTAATTTTACGCATTTTCATAGTAATTGTGACTTTTATTCTGCAGTGGCCTGAACTACCCGACACTATTCTTTAATAAAATATTTTAGGCCTATACTTTAAATCGCTTTTCTTTCTTCTAAAAGAAGTTTATTGCTTATGCACTCTATTTATAGGTTGTTTTTTGGCTTAAAATTCTTTTAGATTGCGCCACAAATTTTGGTAAAATAAATTGATTTTTAAATTGTTTAAACAATTTCTATTCCAATAATTTGTTTAAATGTGCGAGGTACGTAAAAATTAATAGCGCCATCCGATTCTGCGGGAAAAAATATATAAAATCCATGTAAGGAATAATGTTTTGCTCTACCCAATTAGTTATTTAGTATGAATATAAATTTTATACCACGTATTTGTTTATTTATACTACGCCACCAACCGAATTCATAAAAAAACGGTGAAAAACATGTAGGTAATTTTTTTAGCTGAAACTTATGGCGCAATTGATTTTCCATATCTCGTATTTTTTACAGAAATTGTTTTGGCAAAAATATTTCAAATAATATAAAAATATATTTTTTATAAATCATTTATCTGTTTTCGTGCTATTAATTTTCCAATGATTTTATGACTAAATATTTTATTAATTTTTTGAAAAATTGAAAAAAATGTCACTTTCCAACTTTAATTTCTCTCGTAATATGTTTCTAATATTTCAATAACATATTTTAAGTTAATTAGAGTGTAAAATATTATTTAAAAATCAAATTTTCTTCATGGGACTTTTATGGTTTTCCATAAACTCGAGAAACTACTTTCTCATTTTTTCTTTTTTTAATAATGCAAATTAAAAAAAGGCTGTTCTTTTTTTACACTTAAATGGTTCTGCCGGGCAACAATTTAAATTTAAATTTTCATTTAAAGCAAATCCGTATTTTTGTAATGAAATATTAAACTTTAATTATTCCGTAGAATCTGAAATAAAAAAAAATTAAACCAAGAAACCAAATTGAATTGATTGGAAAGAATATTCCAAATTCAATAGTGCAACCTTTTTTATTGTCTAATACAGAAATAAATACTATTTTCTCCAATTAAAAATATAAGTTCTGTTGGAAAGCAAATTTTTCGGATAATTTTTTATTTAATTAAAATCGACCTGTAATTAGAGGAAATATCTTACAAACATTCAAGACTTCTAAGCGTCAGGTACACGTTTTTTTTTCAATTGCCGATTTAATGTTCTTTGACGTTCATTTGGAAAAATTCTGATTATTACTATTAATATTATTATCATTATATCCTAGACAAATTCAAAATTTTAAGTTCTATTAAGCGAGGAATGGTTTTGATCGAGTTAGTATGAATTTTAAAATTCTTCTTTCATTTATAAGTATCAAAGGAAATCAATTTTAAATAAGTGAAACTGTTATTTTTTCACATATATTTTATTTCACCTTTGTGGCCTGTAAAGTTATTCACATTGTGAAATTGGAATTTGGAGCTGCGGTTTCAAAAAGCTTATTAATTACAAAAAATGAAGATCAAATTTGTAGGATTTTCAAAACAAATATTTTTGTTTTTAAATGCCCACTGATTTTAAAATGTGTGACGTGATCTAAAAAATGTTACGTCACGTCATGAATGAAAAAAAACATTCTTTTCGATAAATAAGTGTTATCAGTGATTGCTTTCATTCAAGAATTTTTGTCTTATGTTTCTATTCGACATTTTCTCAGAGAAATATAAAAATAATTAGGATAAATTAAAAAATGCCGATCCAATATCGATCATTAAATTCTTAACTATGAACGAGGGATGAATAACTTTTGTAATCGGTACACATAAACAGTTGAATACCATCGAAAAAACGTTAATTTGAGAAGATTTCAAGCCGATTCGAAGTGGTTAGAGGCTCAAAATGTGATTGTTGAATTCTGAATCCTGCCTAATTCAAAACTCTAAGCATTTTAAAAATTCCGAACTTTTTTAAAGCTTCCAATTATGAATTTTTTAATTTTGTACTCTTTAAATTTGAAATTATTTGCTTTAAATAATTCAACTTGAAATTTTATATCATTATAATCGAATAAGGAATATTTAGTTCAAATAAACGAAATAGTTATTCACGGCGGAAATTTATATTTAGATATTGTTCCATCCAAAAATTAAAATAGTTTTTTTTTAAGACTCCCATTTTATTTGCAAACAAACCAATATATAAAGACGAATTGGATTAACAAGATATCGATTTTTTTAAATAGGTGCATATGTATAATAACTAAATAACTTATAACTCCGTCAATTTTTTTATTCGCTTCCCATTTTTTTCTTAAGTAGAATTTTAGAAGCATAAATTGCTCATTTTATCACGGTAAAAAATCACGAAGCTGCAATCAAAACTATTTCGAAGTTCCTCACTCTTTCCCGATTTTTTCAACTTAAACAATTTAATGACATTAATTGTTTATCTACTTTCAGATGAAAGAAAACAAATTTAATGTCGATACAATATGTAAATAATTCAAAATAACAGTTGCACCAAATTTAAAACTTTTAAAATGATATTTTATGATTTGTTTTTAACTAGAAGGTGATTATAAAAAATAAAGCTAATCTTGTCTTCAAAATCCAATCTTACCCAAAAAAGTAAATTATTTTTTCAAACATAGAATTATTCTCGAAATAAAAATGTCATCATTTATTTTCAAATATCAATTCCACACTTTAAAATAAAATTGTTTAAAACGTCAACGTGAAATTATTAAATTGGCAAGGCCCATATCATTTTTAAATAGTTAAAGGTAAACATTTCGATTTCTTAAAATTTAGATGATTTAAACTTATTCAAAATTTTAACTTTGAACCGGATGAATTCTCTTATAATGACTGGTAATCGTAATCGCATTTAACCGATGTGCTCCGAAATTCGAAGTTATGTACCCCTCGTATCAGGAAGACAAATTTGAAACTAGTCATGACTTCATCGACACCTTTATTAACACAGTGTCCAGAACGCACCAAAAATATTTAATCGAAGCTCACAGAATTTCAATGAACCTAGGCACAGCCTCATTACAAAATTATTTCGGTAGAGAAAAATATTTATAATTATATTAGGAAGTTTAAGCAGTTTCTAATTGGCGGTGACTATAAAATTATGACTAATTTCAGCCTCATCGAGGAAATCTTAGATAATCTTACAATTATAAATATTGTTTATCTCATAAACCATGCCTTCAAAACCGTTGATCGTCTAACCTGAGCCTCAATTGAAACAAAAAATTTAATTATAAAACTTTTGAAGTACTGATAAAGACGTGAAGATAAATATAAATAGCTCAATAGTTGTTTAGAAAAAAAAGAAGATAATGGTCATTCTATTAATTGAATGGCTTGATAAAAATATCAACAATGAAAGAAACATAAAAAAGGTAGTACTTTGAACCTGGAAAAAATGCGATTAAGGG
>JAWWLR010000155.1:58244804-58264381 GCA_035041075.1 Acraspis erinacei | reverse complement strand
ACCTCAAAATCTTCTGAATGCCTCCGCAAAGACGCGTAAAACTCTTAAACTTTGAAAAATACTGCAGAATAATTTGTTCATTATAAACGCATATTTTATTACCTGAAATTCCTCGATAGCTTTCAAAGGATCCTCGCAACTTGTTAAAGCATCTCTGAGAGAATTTTGACCAGGAATACCGAGTTCTTCCAAACTATCCACCGGAGTTCCATTATTTCTTGCCACGTTCATTTTTAGAATGATCTTAGAGTCAAATCCATATGGCAAATTATAATTTATCTTATTCTATACGGATAAATTCAATATTCGTAAATTAGTACTCGGCGAAATAACCTCTCCTGTATCGTCACATTTTGTGTTTGTTTACTTCTGTATTTTATTTTGGCAGCCATGCTTCTCATAGTTTTTTTTGGATTGTCACTAGATAAAACACTAAAAAGCGGCGCCAATCATATTTAAGAATTCAAATTTTTATTGGAAACAGGATATTAATAGAAATTAATAAAAAATATAATTTTTAAAAAATTTTTGTAAGGGTTGGTAGTTGAATTCGAATAAATATCGCCATTTTACGGTCAAGATTTTTTTTTATAAATATGTATATATATACTATACATAATTATATGAACCTAACTACCTCTATTTTTGCACCAACACACAACACTTTACAAATCTAAAATTAATTAATTACTGTTTAAGTAAATAATACAAATTAGATTATTTAAATAAAATAACGACTTATAATTAGATTTATTTCAATGAGTAATTTAATCAAATTAAAATTAATGTATTTTAATCTGTTCAAATAAAACTAATTCTAAGCCAATATTTTATTGAAATAATCTAATTGAGAAATAAAACTAAAATTATAAATAATTATATCGAAGCACTCTGTTAGTCTATACTGATTAGACTCCCGAGTCGTCGTGGCTCAGATGGTATCGTGATTGTGTGCAGCCTTGGTAGCCATGCTGGTGCGGGTTCGATTCCCCAAGCAGGATGTGAGTCTGAATGTGTTTTTTTCAGAAAGTTTCGCCTCTGTTTCCTTTTATGCAATCCGACAGATAACCTATATCTTATAATTAATTCTATAGCATTATAGTATAATATAATTTTTCATAATATGATATACTATTCACTATATGAAATAAACCAATATTAAATAAATATATAAATATATATATATATATATATATATATATATATGTAGACGCATAGCTAAGATTATTTTCCTCTTCTGTGAAATATTTCTGCTGGAAATACTTTAATAAACCACTCAATTCCCATCGGTGAGGAATTTCTGTCATTCCTTTTTCTCGTAATTCGTACATTGTTTCTTCATCATTAACTCGCCATCTTTGATATTCTCAATGATATTTAAACAAAAAATTAAATGTCTTGAGAAAATATTTGTAAATAAGCAAAGAAAAATCAAACCGTGCTTTTTGGCTCTCATCATTTTACGTACTTTATTAGTTATTTCATTCTAAAATTCCTATGGAATAAATCTAAGCCAAATAATTAAATAAATTATAGGCCTTCTTGTAATCTATGATAATTATTCACTCTTTTCCCAACTCATCCCAACTGGAACAAAGTTTTATCATGATTATGAAGTTCGCAACGTTAACAAAAAACGCAAATAATTTTTTTCTTCTAAAAAGTTGGAATGCTTTCACTGATAATGGCAGTATTTGATGCCATAAGTTCTCCAAAAAAAGTTTCGACCTTAAATAACTACCCTACATAAAGACTAAAAAAAATGTAAAACACACTACTTTAAAAAGTCAAAATATTGTCGATGATAACGGCATCATTTCATGTCAAATTTAGCGTAATAAATTTTTATCCCACTAGGGCAGTAGAGGTTCGTACCTATACCAAAAATGATTTCGTAGCCTATTTAGTTTCCCACCCTTCTCCTCCCCTACTTCCCTTCCCCTCCTTTACCTTTTGCTACGCTACCATCCCTACATTTTTCCTTCTCTCACCCCCCTATACTTAATTACCAAGCTATCAATCCCCTTCCACAGCCGTGACTTTCACTTCATTCATTCAAAGATATTTTCACCTAAATCAACCCCAAAAAATTCAAAGATTCTTTATAAAGACGCTAAGTTGATAAGACGAATTGTTTGCTGTTGATCGCAGATTTGCATGCCGCAAGATCCTCAATAATGTATGATCCCTCTAGAAAATGTGGAACAGAACCCAGTTTAACCCTTAAGTTTCTAAAGTTTTGTAAAGACACTAATTCGATAAGTCAAAAATCGTTCACAGATAATGGCAGAAGTTCATGTCAAAAGAAAAAAAGAATTCAAAAGGTTTCATTCCTCTAGCGAATGGAGAACCCGCATACTAAATCAACATGTAAAGTTCAGGGATAAGAGTAAAACATTTTTAATACTTTTGGCATTAAATTCTGCTATTATTAGATCAACAATTTCGACTTTTTGAATTATTATCTTTTTACAGAATTGTTGAAACTTTAAGGGTTGAATTTGGGTTGGTTTCACATGCGCTAGAGCAATTAAACTTTTTCTTCAAATATTTTTGACATGAAATTCTGCTTTATCAATGAAAAAATTAAAAGTGTTTAATTAGCTTTTTTTTAGAATTTTTTAATCGTGAAGAGTTGATTGAGGGTGGGTTCCTCATGTGCTATAGGGATTCTACTTTTTGTGATTTCCTTTGACATGAAAGGCTATTATTATCACTAAAAACATTTCGACAATATACATAAAATATTTTCTTGTTCTAAGAAAGTATTTCTTAGAATAAGAAAAAGTATTTAAGAAACTTGATTTTCTTCATTTAAGGATATGTTCTTGAGTCAAGACAATTTTTCTAGGATCATGAAAATAATATATCGTCCTGTGTATTCGTAACGATATTATCTTGATTGAATGTTAATTTTTTCCGTTCGGAAAGAAAATCTCAAGACGAACTTTGTTTAATTTAAAAACAACTTTCCTTTAAAGAGCAATTTAATATTTATTAAGTATAATCAATTATCATTTATCATTGTGGGATATAAATCTGTCGAAGATGAAACAACTCATATGTTGCTTTTTGTATTGTTGCGTTATTTATTACATATTGATGGGCTCATCTTTATATTATTGTCCCAGTTACTATTGACAGAAGTTCAATACCTGATATTATACTCTTATCAAAGTCAGAAGAGCGCAATAATTCGTAAGCGCTGTGGAAAAAATTGAGGTGTTCACAATACATGTCAGTTGATCAAATTGATACTGAAATTCAATCCAATTTGTATGCAACGCTTTTATACAGATTTCGGATTTTTTATTTGGTCAAAAAATTGTACATTTAAGTGATTAGATTTTCAGGATCAATTGCCTATTCATGAATTTTCATGAGTAGCAACTTTTGAAGAAATTTGCTTCAATTGCTTTCAATTTCTTGAACTAAGCGAATATGAAGAAACAATTTTTAAAGTTAAAAAAATCATTTCTCAGAGCCATATAGAGATTTATAGTCCAATATTATGAAAATTTAATAATTTTTCTCCCATCCTGATTGCAAAATTTTCTCAAAAATTACTTGTTGGTCCTAAGAATTTATGGTTGAAATAATTCTTCTTGATCAAAATACATCTTTTTTTGTTGATAATTCAATTATTCTGGTTGAAGATTCATAAGTTTATTTGAAAATTCGTTTTTTTTTTGGTTGAAAATTACTATTTTTTAAACTGAAAATGTTACCATTTTGTTTGACTATTTATCTTTTTTTAGGTGAAAATTCATGTATTTGATTCAAAAATCGTATTTTTTGGTAGAAAATTAATCTTCTTGTTTGAAAATTCATCTTTTTGGTTAAAAATTCAAGTATTCCAGTTAAATATTCATCTTTCTGGTTTAAGCCGTTTGAATGTATAGCCTCTGAATAATATCATAACGGTCACATGGGGTCTAATGACTAATATCACATAGTAACACATTTTCTGATCATACATACCTAATGATTTCTGCTTTATGAAGCAGTGCTATTCTTTTGTTAAATTAGAATTTAGCATTATGAAAAAATTTAAATTAAACGATAAGTTAGTCGTGAAATTGATCTGGGGTACTTTAGACCCCATGTGATTTAAGCTGAAAATGTAACTATTCCAGTTGAATATTCCATCATTTTAGATAAAAAATTCATCTTTTTGGTCGAACATTAATTTCTTTGACTAAAAAATTAAACTCTTCAATTTTTGACTGAAAAAATATTTTTTTTTAGTTGAAAATCTGTCTTTTTGGTAGAAATTAATCTTCTTCGTTGAGATTCATCTTTTTTATAAAAAATTTAATTATTCTATTCAATGATCCAACATTTCAGTTGAAAATTCATTTTTTTCGTTTAAAATGAAACTATTACCAGTTAAAGATTCATCATTTTAGTTAAAAATTGATCACTTTGTTTGAAAACAGTTATTTATTTCAAATAGAAATTGTAACTATTTTAAATAAATATTTACAAAAATTTTAGTTGAAAATTCATCTCTTTGGTTGAACATTAATTCCAGTAAGATTTATAATTTCACTTGAAAATTCATCTTATTGGTTGAAAATTCAACTATCCTAGTTGAAGATTCATAATTTTAGTTAAAAATTCATCAGATTAGTTAAAAATTAATGTTTCTAACTGAAAATTTATTTATTCCATTTGTTATTGAAACGTGGATCTTATATAGTTCAAAATTTAACTATTTGGTTGATAATGGATGTTCTTTCAGTTGGAAATTCAACTATTTGGTTGATAATTCATGTATTTTGTTGAAAAATCCTTTTTTTTAGAAAATAATCTTCTTGTTTGAAAATTCCTCTATCTTGTTGGAAAATACAATATTTTTACTCGGAAAGTTAGGATTTTGAAGCGGTTTAAATTGCGTTTAATACAGTACTCACATTAATTTCACCTAAATATGCATTGAATTTGTCAGGGACAAATTCTAGAAATTATTAATTATGTTTGTAGTATTATTTAATTAATAATTAGCGCTATCAATATATTGAAGAATATAGCTTGTAAAATAATTTGCCCAAGCTTTTCTAAATTAAATATATTAATTGAATCCCTGAAAACCGGAAAAAACTTAATTTATAATAAACTCACGAAATTGTATACATATTTCGAGTAGATTTACTTTAAAAAATGCGAAATATTTCAATGGAGCCGTGCTATGAAATAACATTATACTTGCGGAAAAAACTTGAAATACCTAGAATCGTCAGGGAATTTTTTTCCTGGATTTGAGTAGATACCCTGGTTGTACTATTTTGATATATCCAATATAATTTAGTGTTAAGGGTTATGATACGATAAAAACGTTGCAGTCATTTCCTACTTATCGCGTGACCATAACTATAACCGGAAGGACATATTTGAAATGTTTATGATCATATTTGACACCTATTATTGTACTGAACACGCAGTTCTCTTCGATTTCTTTGTTTCTTTTATTAGGCATTAGTGATTCAATACAAAATGTGTCGAAAAATATTTTTTTAAGCGTGTTTGATTTTATTGGCTATATCTTTTGCTATACAATTGATGTATTTTTAAATTGAAGTATTCTCCATTATTCTATTTTTTTGTTTAAAATAGTAATGTTTCTTCACTGGCAAACACATTCCACGAGAATTAATGCTCGGATGATAATTTTGTTTATTATTTTGATTGAGGCTAACGTATACAAATAAATATCGACTGAATTTCTCTCCATTTAATTTAATTTTTTTTATATTTGTCTGATAATACATAATTGACGTAAAAGAATTTAGTTCCTATGGGACTTGTCTTCTTTGAATACTATACACAATGTCAGTGATATTTATATCACAGTTGTTGCTATGTTGCTTCAAATCGACAGTGCCTTCCACACAAATTACGATAGAACTTTAATAACTTGTTTCTTAATGATCAAGGCTTATATGGATAAAATATTGAAGTCACTAATTAGGACATCTATGAACTTTATAGGTTTTAAAAATATTGCGTTTGAACTGTTTATTTGAACCAAAAACTCGATTTTGCAATTTTTTGCTAAATTTAACTCAATTTAATGAATAAAAGAAGGCAAATAATAAATAATAATTATTTAATTAACAATATTTAATTTATATTTTTAAGGATTTTGTTTTGAGTAATCTATCTTTCCCTGTATGTATTTTCTAATAATTCTAGAACACTTACGATATTTATTAGTCGGGATAACATGTAAATTCTTGCTCAGTTTTTCAAGTATAGGATAAGTAAAGAATTAAAATTTAAGAAATTTAAATTAGCTTAAAATCCAAATTAAAAATCTTATTTAACGTCCAACATCAAGTATAGAATTAGTGTTAAAATTGGATAGATTATAATCCATGATTATTGTGAAATTATCTCACCACTCTTTGAATTTTTATTTTTTTAGACTTACCGCTTTGAGTATATGAACTATATTTTATGTTGCATAAAGATGTTTATATACTAATACAGCATTTGTTCTTATTGAAAGAGCTAATAAAGTTGACTAAGAACCGAACACTTTTCATAACAGATCGAAATCCAGAGGTAATCAATTTAATGCCATTCAAGTGAAAATAATCTCATGATTATTTAATCAATTAATCTAGCTATTGTTAAAAACACATTATTCCTATAAATAAAAAAATGGAACGCAATTTATATTCCAAGATATTATCGTGTCATCTAACAGCTTTATTCTGTACCTTGCACAATGTATAGAAGATTTTTATCCGCATTTTTACATTACTATAAGTAGAGACCATTTTTTAAAAGTTTTCAGTGTCATTTAATCACCTGTTAATTGAATCTTGATCAGTTCAAAAAAATGTGTGTCAAGTCAATTGGATCTATAATAAAATTTTGACAAAGTCAGTTTCTATTTCATTTCTGATAAAGAAATATGAAACTATTTTATATTAAATTTCTAAATGTCTTGTCCCAAGATTCGGGATGAGCAGTTAAATATTCTCCGTATGTTTGTCTAGTCGTTTCGAAATTTCGGTCTCTTCCAGCTTAGCCAATCTCTTGTTAAAGAATATCTATATCGTCTGATAAAGGGCTTTGACCCCGTTGAACACCCCTCCACCCCAAGAGTAACTGTATTTTGTGGATGACCCCGTGCGCCATAGGAATCTCCCTAAAATATTTATGATTACAAGTACACTTAATTTGCAAAAAATTCAAATTATTTTAACATAGTGCAAAAATCATTGTGTAATTTTCTCGAGGAAATCTGTGACTCAGTCAACATTGATATTCGCGAATTTCCTCGAGGAATTTGGAAATTCTCGAGTATTTCCACGAGTAAATCCCGTTCGAAAATAACAGGAGGATTTCTTCAAAGATTTTTTCAGCATCCCGTATCCAAAATTATCAGGGAACTATTCGGGGCCAAGATAGACCATCTTGACCGTTAATTTGACGCTGTGTGAGAATCGTTTTTGTAAGATATTCTAGCGCAAGACAGTCGATCTTTTCAAACCCTTTATAAAATGGTTGACGTTAAAAATGAGTTTAAAGATCGTCTAGTGTCTAGGTGATGGAAAAAATGCTTTGTTTTTTATGTAAATTTTTCATTTTTTATACTTTGTAATACACTGGCTTTTTTTGGAAATGAGCAAACAATATTCGCATTCAAAAGTTAAATAAGCTGTTGGTCATGACTGGCTAGCCAGCACCCGATTAGGACCCGAAAAGACTGTTTAGATTAGACAGTCTAGACAATGCTCTAACTGGACGTAAGTCTGCTCTAACAATAGTTTACATATTGGATACATTAAATGCCGAAGACTTTATGTCCCAAGGTGTCAGATTTTGATCCAAAGGTCAATTAAGTCGTGGCGCAATGGAAAAATAATAATGACATTGGAAATTTTAGTCATTTTTTTCTAAAATCAATATTTCACAAAAGATAAAATTAATGATAATAATATATTTAATATTCACGTTGTCCGCATTTTCCCGCTCGCTTATCATGTATTTTTGTATCGTGATTTTTCCTGTTAGTTTAGCGTTTAGTTATACCTACGTGAGTTTGTTTTTATTAATATAAATGATAAGCATTGTAGTAGATCTTTTCAGGGCGCACAATTTTAGTTGATCACTTTTTTCGTATCTTGCATAGTTTTTATTCTCTTGACTTTTTTCATATCATGCGTTGTTTGGCTTAACATTTTCATTTTGGTTTGTTCTTTTGGATAGGTGCAGACACTACAAGTATTGTTTCTTATTTTCTATAATTGTAAAAATAAAAGTTTAATCTTTCCCCTATGTTCCCTCTTTTTCGAGAAAAAATTACACTATTTCCCTTTTTTGAGCTCCTCTTCCGCTGTGATCCCTGCTATATATTACTTTTATTTAAAGGAATTCATTTCCCTGTTTTCGTGAAAAATCACTCTTTCCTCTGTTTTGAGAGCATTTGGTTTGTGAAGTCTGGTACTGTGATGACTGATGTCTTCACCTGAAATGCATAATGCAGCCTGGAGAAACTGAAAACAAGATCAACCAATGTGCCCAGAGAAGATTCACTTTGGAGAACAGGATTTTTAATTGGTTCGGTGGCCTCTCTGGAAGGAATCGAAGACACTGGAATGAAGGTCTAGGGTTTTTAAAATTCTACAACCGTCCCTGATCTCCCTCCCTCCCTAACCACCCGACTAGTTGACCGAGTGAGTTCATATATATCCGTGACGAGTGTCTCTGTGTTGGTAACCAGCAATCCACCCCGGTAGCTGAAACGTGCTTGCAGTAGCGATTGAGAACCGCTTCGTTCATCATCATTACACTGGAATTCCCTCTACCTTATAGAGGAATTTCGAGGACATGTCCGCGGACGCGAATTATTAATGAGTTCTCAGCCGCATTTTCTCCGGGCCAGTGATCACCCAGTGAAATCCACATCCTCCAAACCCTGGCCAGCTATCAATCGAGTCTCCCAATGGTCACCAATTTCACTCTACTTGTTCTCTCTTGCTCGTGACGGGAACCTTCGTCCAAGTGAGATAGTCACCACGACAGGTTCATCATCAATCAGAGAGTCGCCAGGAACCTGAGAGACAAGATCCTGTTCAGAAATCTGGTCACCTCCAGAAGACACTTGGTAAATAATTTGCTCTATCGGTGAAAGTGATAATCGGAACTCATTCGCCATTCTACCTAGGTACTTACTTGGTTATATCCTTTGATCAGTATGAGACCGGCAAGATTTTTGTAGTTCTGTTCTTAAGTCTGCGAACTAAAAGAATAAGTCACTTATGTTTTCAAATAAATTAGAGTACATGGCAGGGCTGTGGTGGGTCCGGAAAATCTGGAAATCAGGGAATTTTATTAAACTATTATGTGTAAATTAAATTTTTTGTTGACATCTACTATTACATTATTCGTTAAAATTCATTTTTTTTTAATGAAAATTGAGCTACTTATTAAAAGGTTGAACTGTGGTTCAACAATCATCATTCAAAATTTTTTTTGTTCAGTTGATTTATAATTTTAGTTGAAAATGCAGCTGTTTGGTTGAAACTGTAACGAGTTGGTTGAAATTGATCTTTTTAATTATAAATTTAACTACTCGGGTCAAATTTCATCTGCTGTGCTAACAATTTATTTTTCTGGTTGAACTATTTTGTTGAAAATTCATCTTTTGGTTGACAATTCTAGTATATTGGTAGAAATGTCAATCTGTTGGAAATTCATATTTTCGGGGTGAAAATGAACTATTTTATTAAAACTTCATCTTTTTGGAAGAATTAAACTCTTTTTTATTTCAAACAGAATTCTTTTTTGTTTGATTCAAGATTTATTATTTAAGAGAAAGATTCATATCTGGTTGAAAATGTACTTATTTTGTTAAAAAGGCTATTCTTTTTAGTTTAAAATTAAACTGTTTTGTAGAAAATTCGTTCTTTTGTCTTGAAGATTTAACAATTTGGTTGCCAAACTAACTATTTTATTGGAAAATCGTCTTTTTTCGACGTATTCAACTATTTTTTATTTAAAATTAATATCCTTTTTAAATAAAATATCATCTATTACATTTTTTTGTGAAATCCTATTTTATGTTTGAAAATGAATCTTTTTTATTTGTGGGTGATTCTGAACCAATCTATTTAGATTATTACATTTAATAAATAGGAAAAGAAACAATCCAAAAAATGTTTATGCATTTCTAAAATTGCTAATATGTAATACTTTCTTTTTACAAAAATTTAAATAAATCGATTTTTTAAAGAAATTGAGGTAAAATTATTTGAAATCAATGAAAAGAACTCTTATAATATGTATTGATAAGCAAAAACCCGAGAAAGGAAAAAGTTAGAGGTTGGTTTGTGTCGAATTTTCCCTTCTTTTTTGCCCACTTTTTTCAATTGTTATTTTTTTGTCTCTAATAAGCCGAAAAGTGAGGTACTTTTGAAGTCTGGTTTTTAATCGCACGTCTTTTTCATGCTCATTTTGCATATTAATATTCATAAAAAATAGATTTTTTCTATCTTAAAATAAAATCTTTTTCAGTGGAAATTTCGTCTTTTTTGGTTTAAAAATGTCTTGGTTTGAAATTTCTTCTTTTTGGATTAAAAAATCAATTTTTGGATAGAAAATTAATTTTTTTTACTTTAAATTTGTAGTAAAAAATCCTCTTTTTGGTTTTAAAATCGACCTTTTTTGGTAGAAGTTTCTTTTTCTTTTTTTTGTTCCCAGGTGGAAAAGTTATATATAATTTAAATATAGTGGAAAAAACACTGATATTTTTAATTTGGTTTACGTAGAAAAGTTCATAAAACAAATGAAAAATATCATTGTCTTATCCACTATATATAACTTTTTCACCTGGGTGGAAATATCAACCCTTTAATTTTTTGAAAATTCACAATTGTAGGTAGAAAAATCAGCTATTTATATACACACTCAACTATTTTGTTGTAAATTGAACTATTTAATTGAAAATGCGACTGTTTTTGGTTGAAGTTTAATATTTTTTAAATCCAAAATTGACCATTTGGTGTAAAATCCATCTCTGTACATTGAAAATTCAACTAAATATTTGGTTAAAAGTGCATCTATTTTTTTGTAAATTCATATTTTTTACTTGTTGAAGTTAAATCTTTTTGTTTTAAAAATTCGACTATTTGGTTGGAAGTTCATCCTTGTAGATAGAAAATTAAAATATTTTATTGTTAGAAAGTAAATTTTTGGAATAAAAATTCATCTTTCTTTGGTGAAAATTCAACTGTATTCTTAAAAATTAATTAATTTGGTTTGAAGAATCAACCATTTTGTTGCAAATTCATCTTTGTATGTTTAAAATTCAGCAGTCTGGTTAAAAATTCAACTGATTTGATGAAAATTCAATTCTTTACTAAAAATTCATGTTTTTAGTCGAAAATTCAACTGGTTTATTGAAAATTGATCTTTTTGGACTGAAAGTTCATCTTTTATTGTGGAAAAGTCATATTTTGTCCTCAAATGAAACAAAATTGACATTTTTAAATTTTAATCTGTAAAAGTTTTTTATTTCGTTTATGAAAGCTGCAATGTTAAAAATTTTAGAATATTAAAATGCTGGTCTTGGAATAATAATGTTTAGGGAAAATGAAAAATTGAATACGAAAATTTCACCGTATTTTGAAAGTGAAGTCTTGCGGCCAGCCTAATATACGATTTTTCTACTAGAATTCTCTGATCTGCCTTGATTTTTCACGAGGTGAGTTTTTTAAAAATCCTGATTCAAAATCAGGGCATCTAAAGGAGTGGATTTTATTATCAGAGAAAGAGATAATCAGAGCTCATTGCTCATACGGTTTTTCCTAGTATAGGATCCTGTGATCCAAGTATGAAACGTCCAGAAGACACTTGACAAATCATTTAGTTTGGCATCATCAGAGTTTATTCGTAATTGGCTTTCCCTACTTGGATCCTTTGATCTCTCTCGGAATACCTCATTTTATCTGATTTGGATAATAGGAGGAATTTTAAAGGAATCTTTGACATCTGTTTCTAATAGCTGGCCCAATTTAGAGTCCATTTACAAAAACAGAAACGCATGGCAAGTTGTCTACCGGGTGTCCCTGAAACTTGAGTAGGGTCGCATCATTTATTGAAGAAGTGACGTGGTCGTACATTCGTACAAGATCGAATCGAAAACTGGTAGCGAGTAGAACAGCTTTCCAGCAACTCTGGGTAATCACAGGAATTAAAATATTTCTTCTTATTGTTGGAAGATTGAAGAGTGATCTCATGATTTCCTGGATCCTTTGCTATGTATTCTGCATGTTCTTTGTCAGTTCAGTATAGCAACCGGTTGAAAACAGATACCATCAATGAAAGACTTGGCTTTCTTCGAGGTCACTAATGTCTTTCTACTTTTTACTTCATCTTTCAAATATATGCTCCTCTTTGGTATCATAAAAACATACAAATAAGATATAATCAAGGGGTTAGTTATTCAGATTTTTGGTGTACACTAGATTGCAAGACTGCATGGGATTTCAAAAAATAATGTAATAATAATGCATGAGATTGTAAAACATTCCATGGGATTGCAGATGATTTCAGGAAAAAACCTTGTAGGAAAATACTATCATAATTGATGCTCGAAAGTATAACAAGACTATAACTGAGTGAGTCATGCTTACTCCGGAAGGGATCTGGCTTAATGGTATAATAAGTATAGGCCTGAAATAAATTCTCTTTAATATTTTCGGGATTATATTGAAGAAATTATTGTAAAAAGTAGAGGGAACTATCAAAGGAATTATTTATTTTATAACACTCACCTGGTGGGTAAAAGAAGAAACCGATATCTACATTTAATATTTGCCCTCCTGATTCACAATTGTTTCCAATATATTTAAATATCGAAAATGCTTGAAATTTCATATTTGAAATCTATGAAAATTCGCTGATTCTTTTGAAATCGGTTAAAATCCATAAAAATCTTTTAATTATGTAGTAATAATTATAATTATATAATTGGTATACATCAATACAAAAAATCATTATGTATACGGACATCCGTTAAGCTTTTTAAATTCTCTTGAATTTCTTTGCAACCTTTTAAAACAACTTAAAATCTTTTAAATCCTTTGCATTTTTAAATTCCTTCATATCCCTTGAAGTTTCTTAAATCCTTAGAAATCATTTTAAATCACTTAAAATCTTTAGAAATCGTAAAAATATCCATTATAATAAGTACCAGTGATTTAAAATTCCATGATATCCTTAGAATCGCTGGGAATCCCTTGAAATCATTGACTTAATTTTGAATTCCATTAAACAAATAAAGGATTTTTTGTATTTTCTCTAGTCTCTAGTTCTTGCATCATTTCTTTAGTATTTAAAAATTATTTATTTCTTAGGGGTGAAACTTTATTTATCAATTTGTCAGTCATTTTCAGTTTTAATATGACATTTGAAGGGATGTGCAGCTTTTTTTATTTGAAACAGTTATTAACGAACTTTTATCATCTTGAAGTGATTTTTTACTATTCAACAATCAAACCTTTGATTTCAAATATAAACTGAAAGTTTCAATATTCGAAAATTTTTAATTTTTAAGCGTTTGAAATTGAATAGTTTACAATAAAAATGTTTAATTTATACCTTCTTCAAGATTTTACAGTTCGTTAAGGTTTCAAATCGCCGATTAGACTTATATTATTTATGAACTCTTCAGAATTTTAGAGATCTTTCAGTGAATGTATCTGTATGAAATCTTCGACCTTTTTTAAGAATCAAATTATAAATATTAAATAATTATTTTTATAGTCAATATGATTCTTTTCTCAAGTTTATTGTAAAATATTTGTCTGCAAAATTCTGTAAATGTGAAAACAAAAATCTGAAGTTTTAAATCATTAATCGTTTCACTATATACAATATACATTTTATTTATATATTTTATCATCAAACTAGAGGATTGTACTGGCTAGTGGTTACTTGTAGGACAATTTTTTAACATCTTCAATCATTGAAAAGGTCAAATCCAGAATTACAATTTTGAATCCTTTTTATAATATCAAACACGAAACATGTTTCCAACTATGTATTTTATTTTTTCTATTTTTATTATAGATTTAAATGTTTATATTTCTCTTATCTAGTTCGAACTCTTGTAACTCACAATTTCCTAGATAGTTAAATATTACGGTTTAAGATTAAAGTTCAAGGATGGCCAATTAACAGTCTTTCTAAAAATTTCGTAATATTTTTTCGTTCACTTAAACTTAATGCTAAAATATCGCAGAAATCATCACGCAATTTTATGCTTAGTTTCACTTTAAAGTACTCTTTTGTAAATAATCTATTCAGCTTTGTTTCGTATAAACTCCGCGAAATTGTGTAAGATGAATCACTGTTTGTTCTGTGGTCAGTGAGAGTGAAAGTGTACTCAGGAAAATAGACTTTAGCGATCTAAATAACAGCTTTTATTACTTACTTCTGTGTTTAAAAATTGTCGGAAAAATTAAAAGGGTAATTATTAATAAGGGGCTGTCCATAAACTACGTTACCAATATCAGGGTTATTTTGAATTTATTCGCCTTTCTAGCGATGAACTATAAGTTTCAATAATGAATCAAGAATAATTAAAAACATTACAATTTCGGACTTCAAGGCACAAAATGGCACTAGAGGCACTAGACCTCAAAACGGGGGGAAAAAAGTGATTTTTCAAGAAAATAGGGGAATATATTCTTTTATATAAAATAAATGTAGATACCATCCACATATTGCATTCTTAACAAAATAATTTTTCCGAAGACGAATTATCAGCAGAATAAATAAATTTTTAACCAAATAGTTATATTTTCAACTAAAAAAGATTCTTTATCAAATCAGATGAATTTTGAACAAAAAGGCGCATTTTTAACCAAACAGTTGCATTAACAAACAAATCTTTAAACTTTCAAGCAAAAGAGATGAATTTTCGAAAAAATAGTTTAATTTTTAATCAAAAACTTAGAATTTCAAGCCCGAAGACGAATTTTTTTTATGGAAGTTAAATTTTTAACAAAGAAGTTTATCTTTAACCAAAAAATATAACGTTTTTACCAAAAGAGATGAATTTTTAATACAAAAGGGTGAACTTTTAATAAAATATGAAAATATGAAGGAGGCATTTTTTAAAAGAAAGTTGAATTTTCAAATAAAATGATAAATTTTCAATCAAAGATAGAATAAATCGTTTTTTAATAAAACAAAAAACAGGTCGAAAATTCGATTTTTGAACCAGGTAAATTTAACGATAAAGACGAATTTCTAATAAAATACTTGAATCCTGAGCCAAATAGATCAATTTTAAACAAAAAAGTTTACTTTTCTACCCAAGAAGGCGAATTTTCATCAAAATATGTGAATTTTCTTAATGAATAGTGAACTTTTCCACCAAAAATATGAATATATTAATTTGTTAACAAAATTTGTAATTTGAAAGCCAATTAGTTGAATTATCTACAAAAAATTGAATTTTAAACCCAGAAATATGATTATTCTTATAAAAAAGTTAATTTTCTACCAAATAGTTACATTTCCAAATAAATTGTTAAGTTTTTAAACGCCAAAAAGACGAATTCCCCACAAAACCGTTTGGTTTTCAACCAAAAAATATGGATTTCTAAAAAAAAAGTTAATTTACAACAAAATAGTTGAGTTTTCAACTAAAACAATGAATCTTCAACACAAAAAAATTTCACAATGTAGTTGAACTTAAAATCAAGTTGTAGTAGATTTTTCGACCAAAACAAATGAGTTTTCAAGAAAATAGGTGAAGATACTTTTTTAACCAAAAATTGAATATATGAATTTTCAGTAAGAAACGAATTTTGAGCAAAGTTTTTCAACTTTCAACAAAAAGAAGAAATTTTACAACATGAAATGAATTCCGCACCAAAAGTATAATAGTATCATTTTAATCCCAAACAATGAACGTTATTTAAAGGCGTAACATTATTTCCACTACACCCCCGCCCCTCTCAATGATACTACACCAAATATTTAATATTACTATTCATCTTAAAAAGAAGGTGACTTTAAATGTGACAAGCCGTATTTTTAAATCGTCTAAGAAATTAGTCTTCTATTTTATATTTCAACATCCAAGTGTGTGCCAAGCTCATTAGCATCCCGGTACTTTCTAAGTAATCTCTTACTCATTGTGAGACCTATTTAATTTATTGTTAGGAAAATTCCTTTATTAATTTTTTTATCATTTTCAGTTAACAATAAAACTAAAAAAAGGTACTGATCTCACAATAGAAGTTAAATTTTTTTTCGCTCTATTTCCGACTTGGGCGGAAATCGTTTTGTTCAGGGGCAAATTGGAATAGTTACCCGTGGCGGTTCAAGTTAAATGACACTAAATAAAATATGTAATTTACCTTAGAATTGGAACAGCTTTGCTGGCTCATAGCTTCTATTGCACTAGTTAATATTTTTCTATAAATGCCATAACTGTATGATATATATATTTAGAAACCAATCGATACAAATACATTTTTTCTAATTTCCTACTTCAATTTTTAATTTATACTGTCTATATTTTAATTATTTTTCCATTTTTAATTTTTTTTTACATGCCATAAATATTAGCAAATTAGAAAGAATGCATGCATGAATATAGGAATACAAGCCTCCAAAGTTAATTAATTTATGTCAAATACAAAATTAAATATTTGGAATTATAAAATCTTCCATAGAGTTGAGTAATCTGTAAATTATAAGAAATGATATTTCCTTGAAATTCAATTTAAGAGGAGACAATCAATTTCACATTGAATCGAACGAATGAAACCTGATTTTTATATTTTCCTCGAGTTAACCTCAGCTTCTTGGTCAAGGTTTGGTAGCATACACAGCTAGACCCGAAGGTTAAATTTTTTAGTGGTTACGAATATCCTCTCATCTTCAGATCTACGAGATCCTGGCAAAATGGAGTGATTATTCTTTAGCAAAATATTGATATGCTACAGTACATTGAGAAAAAACGAGTTGAATTAGAGGAATATACTGCTGAATGCGTCCAATAAAATATTTTTTGATCGAACAAAATTTCTCTCGTCTTAAGAAATAATGTTTTTCAAATGAAAAAGTAATTTTTTTTAAAAGAAAATTTTTTTTCAATCCAAAAAAAGATTTTATTGGACATATTAAGAAATCTTAGAAAGCAATTCATACAAAAAGGTGAGAAAATTTTTTAAAAATTGAAAATGCCTTAGTACTGAAAGATTCCTTATAACGTGCATAAAATTTGAAATGAATCAGTTAATATCTTGCGGTTGGATGGAGTCGAAATAGAATAAAAAAATTTGTTAATCGCAGAGTTTTTGAAAAAAGGGTGAATGTTATTTTTGTTTCTTACTCTGCATAATATGCCTAATGTTTAGAATTTTTGTTAGATTTTTTATTTGAGGTTATATAGGACAAATTTTATTTTTTTACGGAGAACTGGAAATGAAAAAATCTAGAAACTCTAAAAATTATGAATCATATTTTTATTAGTATTATATATCGGAGTTTAATGGAATTTTAATTCTTAACTCAAGGCTCCCCTCTCACGATCCTCACCGTATAGGATTGGAGAAAGGTAACGTTGATTCTTTCCCTTGGAATTTTCTCTCCTGAGGTACAGCAGCCCCCAGGATTTGTTACACAATTTTTGACAAAAATTTGATCTGATACATTAATTAATTAATCGATTCATTTCCAATGTTATACACGTTATAAGGGATCCAAAAGGAAACCTTTCAGTGCTATGACGTTTTCAATTTATAAATTTTTTTTAATTCACCCTACGGTACAATGTTTATTAATTGCTCTTATAATTTCCCAATTCAAAAACTTTCTACACTTTATTGCAAAGCAAAATTTGTATTCTTGTTACTGCGATAAAAACATTTTCATTACTTTTTCGTCGATAAGGAAAGCAAAATTTATTTAAAGTATATTTGCCTACTATACAATAATTGATAAATGTTCAAGGTTTTTTTACCATTTATTATTGATGCTACTATAAGATTTTCAAATTTACAAATATTAAATTTCATGGACATAATTCCTTATTATAACCGAGAAATTCATTACTTACCATTATTTCTCTGCTCCAAACAATTGGATTGAAAGTTATTTTTCATGCAAACAGATTGTTTAAAAAATAACCAAAAAATTAAAATTAAATTAAATTTAAAAAATAAATTTATTTACATATTTTTTGGATTGCAATTTTGTTTAAAATAAAATAGAATAAACAATTGGTGACAAAACTTTTTCTACTACATTGGTATTATTTTTCATCAATGGTACTTCGTTAAAATAAAATAATTTTTTAAGAATACCGCAAGATTTATAAATAGTTATTAATAAAATTTAAATTTAAAATGAAGGAATTTTTATAGTTTCACATCTGAGATATTAATCAAAGAATAATGCTTCTAAAATCCAAATGTAAAACTGCGTACCTAAAAGATATTAACTTTTCAGAGAGTTAATAAAACTAACTGTTGAGGGCTACCATTGTGTGCCGAAACGTTTGAAACTACTGAACCCTTGCCTGACACACTGGGGTACAAACACCCCAAGCCCACTTGTAAAATTTTTCATTTGTGTATTTTCATTGGACATTTCAATTTTTTTGTTATTTTTTATTTTAATTTTTGGTCATATAACTTGTTTAACTTTAAAAAATATAAGCTCATAAGAAGTTCTTAAAAAATTGTCCAGTTGAAATAATGAATAATTTATTTGTTATAACAATTTTTGTTGCTGAGGTGCAATGCACCCCAGTGTGTGACAGACGTTACTCCACAAAAGTGTGTCACGTAAGGTTTAATTAGTTTAAATTCACTTGATCCTAAAGCAAACAACTTAATCAACAATTTCTAACAAAAAAATTTGAATGCTTTTTATTTTTGAAAACTTAAAAATTTTCCTTTCGAGCATATTAAAATCTTACAGAGTAAAATTGAATGTTTCAATACTTTTTGAATATGTAAAAAGAAATCAAAAAGTATTTCTCTTCAAAAATGTAACACAAATATTACGAAGAATTTTACTTTGAAAAATATTCATATTCAGATTTTAGATTTGTTACTTTTGTTTGAAAGTTATAATAGCGTGATTCAGAATAGATGATTATCTTACCTAATACTTATTTCAAACAAAGATTAGGTGAGTCCATAATTATAAAATTGCACATTTGCAACCACATAAAAAAAGCCAAACCGATTGGATTTATTTTCAATTTATTATAGTTGCAATTGTTTGTTTAATTTTTTCTTTGAAAAATGTAATAAAAAGTTGAGAATGTAAAACTAAAGAAGGGTTACATAAATAAAATTAGTTACATGAAATCCTAAGATCATATTTCAATAATAAGTAATTCCCATATGACGTTTGGTTGATTGACTTTACATCGCGTGAGATATGACAAATTGTTTCCACCTACGTATTTTCGCGCGTGTTTCGAGGGTAATTATTATCTACGTCAAAGCATCAGATTGTGTTATTTAATTACAGAAGCTTTTCTCTGATCGTAAATCAATTCAACGAAGTTTCTGGTTATCGCGTGC
>JAWWLR010000155.1:58196368-58207427 GCA_035041075.1 Acraspis erinacei | reverse complement strand
ATGCCCAAAGATATTCACCAAGCTGAAAAACGTGTTTCTACATGTATTTAGAATTTAGGAAGAAAGTTTGAAATGTGTGCCTTGAGTTTTGTTTATGAATTTTTTTTTTAGAGAAAATGACACTTTACATGGAAATGCCCATATGTATGTATTGCAAGTGTAAGGTGTTAGATTAATCAAATATCGAATAATATTAATTTAAATCATAAACATTTAAGGTATTAAAATTTGGAAATTTCTAAAATGTGTTAATGTAATAAGTTTTAAACTTTATTTTCTTTTCCATGTGTCCAAATTTATATTTTTTATTTTTAAAGTTTTAAGCTTTGAATTATGGAAGTTTTAGAGTATGCCAAATTTTAATAATTGACATATTAAAAATTAATTTTGGAAAATGCTACCCATTAAAGAATAAATTGTATTCTCTTATTTAAAATTAAAATGAAGGTCTAATCAACTCTGGAAGTTTGGAATTGAAATCGATTTTTTAATTTTCCTGTTTGAAAAACCTGAAACTTTCAAATGAGAGCTTTTATAGAATTTAAAAATCTAGAATAATGGAACTCATTTTAAAATTAGAATTGTATATTTGAAGTCGCATTTTCAATTATTGTAATACTATGCAAATTTGTTACTTTTATCAGTCTTTCAGCAAAAAAATCGGTCCTTCAATCCTGATTTTCTCGGAGCAGAATATTTTTTGTCATTTTTAATATTGTCCTAGAAAGCAGTTTTTCAAAACCTGTGAAATTCTTGGAATATTTACTTGAACTGGCTGACTTTTTTAACCGCATTCAAACCCACAATAATTCGGTAGTGGGTTTTGATGTTTCATTTTAATTAAAAATTGTAGCTCTTATCGCAATTCACAGACATGCTTGATCCTATTTTATGTTTTTATCGCATTTAGATTTTCAAACTCAACATCTATTTCCTTCTTTTTCTAATCCAAGTTGAGTGCACTAAATTTAGCAACACTTCAGTTCGGGAGAGGACTTTTGTTTTTTGTCTTCAAATGGTGATCTCGATTATACTGAATGTATGTCACCCTCCTGAAAAATTCCAACTTTATTGATTATCTATGTAGTTCTGCACTGCTACCCAATAGACCGACGGCATTTATACTTTTTTTTAAGTGCCACTCCAAATTCGAATAAAACTCTCAATTTTAAGGATTTAAAGTTTATATTTTTCAATATCGAATAAGAAGTTTTAAATTTAAGCTATTCAATTTCGCGTGCTTTAATTTGAAATCGAATGTTTTAATTTTTATTCAAACTGACAATAAATTAAAAATCTTTTGAATTGGAAATTCAATTAAAGGAATTAAAACGATTTATTCTTGACTTTTGAATATTTAAATTTTGGATGACCAAGTGATCTTTGAGGTGCTTTCTGTATAGATACAAAATATTTTGGAAACCCATTTTACACAAAATTAAAAAATCTCACTAATTCTTCGGTTTTCAGAATAAATTTTGATTTGGTAAAGTCCCAGTAATATTCCTAATCCTGATCTACTAACCAAGGTAATATTACTTCCTGCTATAACTACACCATCCTATTTTCTCTTTTTTTCCAAAAAATATGGTAGTAGAATTCTTGTCTCTAATGAAAGCAAATACATACATTTGTTTCATTTTTCAGGGATACGCCCTGTGCGTGTTAGACTACGACTTTTTAATTTTGGACAACGCTTTTCTGGTGCACCGGCCAGGGATTAAAATCTACAAGAAGGATGCTCATCGGGACATGCTAACAGCTAAAACGAACGCGTTGATCAGAAAGATCATCGTACCAGAACTGAAAGTGTTATACGGCACCAGAAAAGGCTGTGCTGTTTGAACATTTGACTGATCTAGCGATCGACCTCTAACCTGGACAAAGTACCAAAGAAGAGTACTTTTCTCCATAGTAAAAAAGAATACTTAAAATTGTAACACCTTACAAATTTTCTGCCTTTATATGCAGCAAAAGTTTGTCTAAATTTAAGAAAATCAGCATCTGAATTTCAGAATTTAACCAGTTCTTTTAAATTTAGATCAACTTTACGGAATATGCGGTTAAACGATTACTTAAACTTAACCGAATAACAAAAGAAACCTTTCGTCAACTCTAGTCAAGTATTCACCTTTGGTACTTCTGAGTTCGGTACAAGGGTGAATGTTTATGCAGGCGTTCGAAAAAAAAATGCATTCAAGTGGATTTTTTACTTGCATGTATACAATAATTTTAAAAGCACGCTAAGTGAAACTTGCTCTAAGGAAAATGTACAGTATATTTTAAAATTAATCGCAAGTATTGAGTTGAACAAAGTTCTTGTTACTTAAGATTAGTCCTTCGTAAAATTCACTCTGACGAGGTTGTCACTGAACAAAAAATTGTAGATATATAATACGAGAGTGCCGTGCGCTGTTGGGTTTGTAAAATACCTCCAAGCACCTTGGATGCATTTTCCCGTTTTCTCCACATTTTTAACGAATATGAGGGGAAAAAGTAGTCCTATGAATTTATATGATCGGCTGTGATTCGATTGCATTAATACCTTCTCAGCGTTAAAAACAAAAAGTGGGCCAAACTTTTCTATTGTCTTTGAGGCAAATAGAAACGCGTTAAAAAATTATTTCTAAAACTCTCACTTTCCCCGAACAAATTAATTCTTTAATTTAGTATTTTTTTCTCTCAAATATTTTTAACCTCTGAGAGTCAAAATTAAAATGGTTTTATTTGAGAAACTTAATGACAAAGAGTTCCTTATATCTGAATCTCATATTAAAATAGCTAAATGAAAAATGTCTGCTCAAATGTTTTTTGCCAAGCAAATAAACTCTCGATTTTGTAGATAGGCCAAATCTAGCAAGAATCTTGCCCAAGATAGAGAATTTTAGGCTAAGCTAGTATTAAGAAAAAAGCAAGGAAAGATTAGACACGAAAATAAAAAAAAATTCCCTTGCAAAATAATGTACGATTTTCGAAGTTTAAAATTACTCGACTTTCGTCGTGAATTCCTGCATACCGCTTTTCTCTACTGTTATCTCTTAATTTATAACGGGCTGTGCAATTGCTTACGAACAATGTAACGCGCGTAATGAATGCGATACAATCCGTAAATGATTAGAAATATGTATTTGTGTGTGAAAATACATAAATTCAGTGCCTTACTGACTCAACTGCTTCTCGCAGAGATGAGCAACTTCTCTTCGAGCATTTTAGAATGAAAGTTTAGAGTTAGGAAGCCCCTAGAAATTTGACGTACCTGGTGATGAGATTTTTATTTTAAAATGCTGCCATTTTTAGAATTTTAAGTTTCTTTTTTCAAATTTGAAAGCTCATTTCCCAGCTTCTTTGGGGCCTTGCATAAAAGACCTAAAGATGTTTTCTGACATTTTAAACCATGTACCACCCTTTGTTAGGGTTCGCAAGTGCCCCTTCCCCCTATCTTACATATGTAATTTTTTAGGACTGAATTTTTTTCGTACATTTATTTAGGGGTTCAAGTGACAAGCAAGTAGTTGATTTTTCAACCAAAAATATCCTACAAGTCTTCTTTTATATTTTTTACGTATCTCGTGCCTTTTGGCGTAATATCGGAATTTTCGATTTTCTGCATATTACTTACGATAAATAAAAAAAAATTACGAATCCTATTAGAAAATGGTTAAGACATTCTGTAGGATTTTTCAAAAGCTATAATTTCTCTTTGAGACTTTTTTTGGTAGTTTGCGTCGTTTGGCCATTCTAATACTTTTTCAATCATAAATGATGAGATTGTAATAAAGAATTACAAATTTGTATCTCTTTTTTTGCGAATAACTTTTTCTATCAATTTGTTTTCGTACCTTCCGTCGGTTTTCCAGAAATTTTTCATTTTTATTTTTAATTCCATTTTTATGATTAAACCCAAAACTACGTGTCCTATCAAAAAGTGATTCATAACAAATTTGTAGCTCTTTTTCGGGCTCAAATTTTATTTTTTTATTTTCAACGTTACTTTTCACGAATAAAACAAAAAGTGATTAATAACGAATTTGTAGATCTTTTTTAGCCTTGCAATATTTGTTAATTCACCTTTTTTCGTATCCTGCATAATTTTACCAAAAAATTGAATTTTTAATTTTTTTTGTGCAATAAAAATTTGAGTGTTCGATTTTTAAAGAAAAACCAAGAAGTTTTTATGATAATCTTGAAGGGCTATCAAAAGGCAATGTTTTTCTTCTCTTTACTTTTTACATATCTTGCGTTTTTTGGCTTAAAATTTTGATTTTCCTTTCATAAAAACTTTTTGAAAATGCTATAACTCGAATAATATTCTTTCTTTTTAAGTAATTGGGTTAAATTGTTCTTTATTTCTAATACTATAAATATTTGTACATAGAATTTTCAAATTCTGAAAAAAGTGATCTACAAAATTTTCAAAATGCGCTCACTTTTTGAATTATCCAAAATGGCTGGTTAGCGAACTCGTCCTTTCTTTCAGGGTCTAAAAATAGTTTGCCAAAGATCGACTTGATCCGTTCATTTTTTCGAGTTATCATGTTTACGGACGGACAGACGCCATCGTAAAAACTTGATTTTCGGATTCAGGGGGGTCTCGAAACGTGGAGATCTGTTGAAAAACTGTGGTATCAAATTTCCGACAATTCTAATACTTTCTCAATCATAAATTATGAGAATGTAAAAATGGAATAGTTAACTTTTAATTTTAAAAAAAATTCAATTATAAAAACGAATAGTTAAATTTTTAGTTAAAAAGATATTTTCATTTAAAAAACGAAAACAGTTGAATTTAACCAATAAAGACGAATTTCCAACAAATGACTTGAATCATCAACTAAAACATATTAATTTTCGACCAAAGAGTTGCATTTTTAACCAAAATTGTGATTTTCTACAAAAGAGTCGAGTTTTCAACAAAATAGTGAATAATAATTTTCAACCACAAACGAAACGAATTTTCAACAAAATAGTTACACTTGCAAAGAAAGAAATTAATTCTCAAGAAAGTTGTGCAACTTTCGACCAAATGGTTAAATTTTCTACCAGATTGTTGAATTTTCGAACCAAAAATACGAATTTTTGACAGAAAAGTTCGTTGTCAATTGAAATAGATTAATTTTGAACTAGACAGTTGCATTTCTAATCCAAAAAGAGGAAATTTCTATAAAAAGAAATCAATTTTCAAACTAAAAAGACGAATGTTCAAAAAAATAGTTACATTTTTAATCAAAAACATTTTTTTTCAAGAAAGAAAAAAATGTGTGTAAAATTGTTGAATTTTCAAGCCAAAAATACGAATTTTCACTAAAACAGTTGGATTTTGAAACAAAAAGTCTTTTTTAAACAAAATTGTTAAAATTTCAATAAAATATCTTAATTAAGAAATGTTTTTGCCCCCCTCCCCCACTGCATCCAAAAATATTTACTTAATTTATGCAAGGCACCTTTCCAAGAAAATTCACCTTTTTTTATCTGTTGACTCATCACTAGGAAAATCGAGAAAAAACTTTAGTTTTAAGCAGTTTTTAGTGTTAGTTATATTAAGAAAGCTCTGATTTTTAAGATTTGTTTAGTATTATTTCATACCGTGTCACTGTTGCTGGTGTTGCAGGGAAGAGTAAGGAGAATCTGTTGAATAGAGTGGAGCGAAAAAAAATGTTAGACGTGAAGTTGCTTTCAGAATCAAAATTTCAAAATCTAATTTTGAAGTTTTATTTAAAAAGTACCAAAAGTTGTAAGTAAGAAAAATGAATCAAAATAATATCTAAGGAATGCACAACGTATTTATAGGGGTTTCTTTTGGAACATTCGAAATCGCAGGCTCGTTCTAAAACCTGAAACCAATTTCCCACGATTGATTAATCTTTAATCCAGCCTTTTTTTTGCTCCACTATTTGTGAAGCATTGCAGTATTAAACTCAGGTTGCAACCAGTGTAATTTCGTGGCTCGTTGGTCTCTAATGACCAATAGGAATAACTGAAACGTAGCTCGCTAGAATCGATCTTGTGTAAATAATACAAACAGACCACAAGTCATAAAATTCTCATTGAACCGAACACTTCCATAATAAATACTATTATGTGGTATAATAATTTTTCTCATACTGTGCGGTAAATCACATTAATGCTCATTGTTTAAGTTCCTAGAAAGTTTTAGTGTAAAAGGCGGTGGGCTGTTGTGTTGTGTATGCTGTGCATTATTAAGTGTCGTTAGTTTTTCATAACTATAAAGAAAAATCGTAAGTGGTTCTAAACGATTTAAGATTTTTCAACCAATTTTTTCTTGAGACTGAGTTTAATTCTTCGATTATTTTGTTGAAGTCGAAACTCGAAAGTGAAATTTCAGCTAAATTGCTTGAAAGAGAAAAACGAACGATTATTGCCAAATTCGTAAAGAAACTAATTAATGAAAATGATGTGCAATCATCAACATTCATTTGCAATCTGTGTAGATTGCCTCTACCAAGTGGAATTTAAAGAGATGAGAGAGATTTAAATAAATAATTATACTCGTATAAATTGTGCCATTATTTTTCCCCCAGTGATAAAAACCAGGGTAGTCAAAACTAAACATCATATTAAATTATTTCCAGAAACGTTCAAAATTACATTATTTTAAATTCTAAACATTCCTATTCCAGGGCAAAAGGAGGCCAAAAAGGGGAAATAGAGTAATTTTCTCACGAAAAATAGGGGAAAGATTAAATATTGATTTTTACAGGTCGAAAAAACAAGCAATAATTTTATAAGAAATGTTAAATTTAAAAAAATTCAATTCCAGTATTTTTCAATGACTTCTGCAATTGTAGAATTTTTTAAAAATTGGATATAATTAGATCGTTAGAAATCTATTCACAGTGATAATTTATTTAATTAAAGGAAAATGCTGTCTTATTTTGAATTATTTGAAATGTACAGACATGCTTTTTGGATTAATTCTTTTTGGTGGTGAACGTTCCAAAATCGCAAACAACAAAATGAAATCTCAAAACACCTAAATCACGACAAAAGTTTTTTTTTTCCGAAAAAACAAAATGATAAAAAGTTTCTTTGGTTCAAGCTGAATAAATTTCAGGTTCGACCTATTTAACTTTTTTTAAATGTGTGCATATGACTCAATAAATACAACAATGTTTTTGCACATTTTCAGAAAAATTGTTATTGGCAAAAAAAAAAATTGTCATAATTTTTTAACCAAAAGGAAATACTTTAAGTTTGAAATCGTTCAATTTGACTGATTCAATTTTTTCGCTTTAATTTGTTTTACTTGAGCATTTTCACTCCTCAGTGCTCCTACACTCAAGTACAAAATTTTTCAAGTTAGAACATTTAACATTGTATTTGATGAATTTAGAATATTCCATTTTTTAAATTATCTAACTGTATATTTCAAATAAAAAGTATTCACGTTCTAATACTTATTTGAAAAGTACTATATATTTTGTTACTGTTCCCACTTTATATTGGATAACAACTTTTGTCTTCAATTTTCACATTTTCAACATTTTTTAAGAGTATGTTTAATGGTTCAACACTGGAAACTTGTAAATTATTTATTTATAAATAATGTACTTAAGATCCATAACTGCTTTATTATTCAATAATTGGTACACTGACTAATTTCAGACAATTTTTCGCGCAATACAAATATTGCATATTTTAAGAGAAAAGGGAAAGTTTTTTGAGAATAGGAAAAAAGGGGGAAGACTGTGCACCATGCTATTCTAAACTTTCTTTAAACAGGAACACTTTTTAAATTAAAGTTCTACAGGTAAAACTTTTTTTTAAATGGCTTTCTTTAAATTTGAAGTATTTTTATTGTTACAAATAATAATTTCAAACTGTGATGAATACTTTTTAAAATTCCAGTTACGAATTAAATATATTAGCAAAATGGAAAAACTGAAATTGTAACGTTCAAAAGAAATTTTTTTTCTAGTCATGAAGTAGAATTTTCAAATAAAAAAGATCAATTTTCAACCAAATAGTTGAATTTTGTACTATAGAAAAGATCAGTGGTCAAAATCAAAAGTGGAATAGTTATGCTTTCATTTCGAAAAGTTAATCTTCCACAAAAAACAACAAATTATTTAACTAAAAGTGATGCATTTTCAACTAACATTATTAATTTTTTACCGAAAATGCCAATTTTCTAACAAAATAGTTTAATTTTGATTTAACAAATATCAACTTTAAATTCAAAATGAAATGGTTAAATCTAGCTAGAAAAAATAATTCAAATGGAATAGTTGAATTTTAAACTAAAAATATAAATTTTCAACTAAAATTGTGAATACTTAACATGAATAGTTAACAAATTTTCATCAAAATAAATAAATTTAAAAATAAAAAGATCAAGCTTCAACCAAAAATTTAATAGTTTAAATTTTAAGTTTAAAAAGTTTATGTTCAACCAAAGAGATCAATTTTCCACTGAAATGGCGGAATATTCAATTAGAAGTTACATTTTCAGTAAAAAAAAATTTCAACAAAACAAACGAAATAATTAAAAAAATTATTTAAATTTTCAAACAAAGTAATGAATTTTCAACAAAAAATTAATTTTTAAACAAGAAGATTAATTTCTACGACAAAATTTACTTTTAAACAAAATACGTGCTTTTTAAAATAAAAAAGATAAATCGTCAACCAAAAATGGAAAAGCAAAATTTTCAGTTTAAAAAAAATAATAACTTTCTGCCAAACACAAAAACTTATTTTCCAAAAATTAGTTACATTTATAAACAACGCATAAATTATGAATTTTCTAACTAAGATGCTGAATCTACAACTAGAATTAAATTTTTCAACCAAAAAGATGAATTTTTGCCCAAGAAGAATTATTTCTACCAAAACGATGAATTTTCAATTAAAAAATATAATTTTTAGATCAAAAATTGAATAGAGCAATTTTTAGTTAAAAAAATTAATGCTCAACCAAACAGATGCATTTTTAATACAATTTAGTAAAATTTGGAACGTTTGCAATTGCAATTTAAAATTAGTTTAATTTTTAAACAGATTCAAAATTATTCAAGTTTACCAGTCAATTATTATTTAATTTTTAAATCTTTAATTATAAAAATGGCTGAATAACACTTTTGACCTTTAAGTGTTCAAAGCTTTCAAAATTATATTAAAAAGATTTAAATTTTAAAATGAGCGATTAAAAATTAAGCCTGAAAAAAAAAATTTTCAAAAAGTAAATTTTTAACTGAATGATTTCATAGTTGAAAATTATGCTAACTGAAAATAATTTTAAGTCGAACTCATTAAAAATGGCATTATTTGAAGCACTGTCATTCGAACGAAAGGTTTTTTTGTAATATTTGTTTTGTTTAATTCTCGGTCATTTCCTGGTTTCCCGATCCAGCCACGAAAATAAGTTCTAAATAAATTTCCGGCTTATATTTTCAGCCGATTTTAAAGCATTTTTAAAGGGAAGCTAAATAAATTCTTAAGAGAGAGAGAGAGAGGCAACCAATTTACAAAAAAAGTTTGTGAATTTAAAAAAAATATTTTTATTAACATTCATAAGTTTCCTATGCATCAATATTATTCAGTTGAAGTGGCATTATTATGTAATCGGCAAATGCAGATTCGAAAATTCTAATTAAGAGTTTATAATAACTTAAAAATTGTATTATTATAAACAGCGGTCTGAGGTTTTGAAATGATTTTTAATATTTATAAAGTCTGCAATCCAATTTGAAGTCTTGTAAAAGCATACTAAAAATAACCAGAAGTATATTTTTCATTGTTATAAAGAAATAATATAAACCAAATGTAGAGTTTAAGTAATTTTTTAAAGTCTGAGTTGGTTTATTTTTTATTTGTTCGCTGTTTGCGCGATTAGCTAAAAAGTTCAAAATACTTTTTAAAAAAATTGAAAATCGGTTGAAAATATATGCCGGAATATTATTTTGAACAATTTTTCATCCAATGTTCAATTTTCCACACTGTGCAGCGGCCGCTATGCCAAAGGAAGAGATGAGACACACAAAAAAAAAACAAGAAAAATGTTGTGATCATTGGCGCCTTTATTTGCCTCATTGGGAGAACAAACCTCTACCGTGTATTTGTTTTTATACATAGAATTTTAATATTTACTATATCTTATAGTCACTTTATTCAAAAAATACTTGTACACTCAAACTCACGATCGCTACGAGCATCTTCTAGCTTTATCACTTTCACATGTTCATACTCTTTTTTTATACATAAATAAACGATAATAGGACTTTTGCATTCGTCCTAAAATCTTAGCAGCAATTCTTTTTCACAAATATGTGTACATACGTCGAGAATTATATCGTAGGCACATTAATAGACTTTTTTTATTATAGAATTCTTTCCTTAACACATCAACAGTAGTTTTGCTCTTCTAACTGCCTATCAGCACTTCCACTTTATTTTTTCTTCTTACATTTAGACATTATGTTCCCGTTTACAATGTGAATTTTTTAAATCGATCTATATAAAGTGTACATTTGTACAATTAAGAAAAAGTATCCAAAAACCTATCAGGCAATGCTTTAGATATAATGGCACTCACATATACAGCAAATTAAGCTTCACACATAGATCAGATTGCTGTGGAAAAACAAAAAAGACTAAAATAGGAATTAATAAATGTGGAATCGGGCTTATCAATTATCTGAAGCCCGATATTTCAATTAAGGAGAACCAATTAAATGCAACAAAGCAATAGCAGAGGTAAAAATCCTCGAAAACACGATTTTTTTAAAAACTCGAGTTTCTTCTCCAGTAAAATATTCTACGGTCCAATAGTCGCCGGTAAAAATTTATATAAAAAAAAAGTCTGCTGTCAAGGTTCTAACTGGAATCTGTTTTACATCCTGTACTGCGAATCATTTGCAGGTGCTATTACTTTCATAATATTTATGTCTAATTCGTGCAAAAGCAAGGTACCGAATTATTGTGGCACAGCACCCGAATGAAAGGTTGGACAGAGCCTTCTATACGTACGCAACGGAGTAATTCTAAAGATATCGGCTTTTAAATGAAACAATTATCACTTGCAAAAATATCATTTTTCCTA
>JAWWLR010000155.1:58115531-58127253 GCA_035041075.1 Acraspis erinacei | reverse complement strand
TTGACAATTATTATCAGAGTCTGAACCATGAAGCTATAATATAAACTCTTCCTATTCTCTAATCTAATCTATTCTCTAAACTTGGCTTTGACTCGAGCCGGAAGGGGCAAAAGATACAAAACACTGTTAAGAATAACAAGTCCGAGAGAAAACGCCAAGGAGACCAAAAGGTTCAAGTTGACATTGAGAACTTTTGATAGATTTTCTCCTTCACTCGTAAAGCGTTCAATCAAGTAAGTTCTTCCATCTGGGTATCGACACAGTTCTTTGATTCCAGGACAAACTGTGTTCTCGTCGTAGGCTAAATTTTGAGTGGCAGGTCTCTCAATCGCCACCTGATTCAAAGCCAATGAAGCATATCGAGTCGGAAGTGCTGTCGAAAGAGCCGCAAGCCATTCTGGCAAATTTCTTAGACTTCGCATCGCTCCGGAAGCGATCAGAAGAGAAATAAGAGTTATGTAGAGAACAGATATTGCTCCGGTCATGGGACGTTCAATCACCATCAAAAAAGCGATTGTCACTTGCTCTGCTGCTACGTAACTCGCCCAAAGTGTCCCTGATGTATTAGCCCACGATGAAAGGTCCAGATCCAAAATTGGTACGAGGATTCCAATTGTGATCAGGGTCGAGATCAAACTAAGAGGCAAACTTAGAAGAGTGTAGGCTGTGAAAAACATCGCTCCTCCGTAGAGACCTTCTCGTTTTTCTTGGTAATACCTCGCCCGGAAACTTGGAACTGGAAATGAAAAATAAGGACGATTCAGTACCACATTAACTATAAGATCAATATAGTGTGCTGTCTACAAAATCTGGAGATTATTTCAAATTTAAGATGGATAGCCTTAAAATGTCTTCTCTAAAATAGAATTTTTCTAGAGAACATATTGCCATTTGACAACAATAATAATTGCTATGAACAATTTTTATTAGAAAAATCACTGATATATTTTTAACAAGAAAATTTTTCCTTTCCACAGGATCGATCAAGAATAATATCTTTGGAAACAAATACCCTTATTTCGCCTTTTTTTTAACACAGAAAGTGGGTTTTCTCTGAATTTTATAAACTTCTTTTCATCTCAAGAAATAGTTTTGTCATACAAAATATTACTATTTAGTGTAACTTTCAACTAAGTAGTTAAGTTTCTAACAAAAAAAGGTGATTTTTCAACCAAGATGATTAATTTTCTGCCAAAAATACGATTTTTTAACTAAATAGATGAATTTTTAACTAAATAGGTTAACTTTTGATTAAAATTATGAATCTTTAAGAAAATAATTAATTTGTTCAACTGTAAACCAAGTAGAATAGATGAATTCTAAAAAAAGGTAAAACAATATTAACAAAATTGTTGATTTTTCAAGCGAAAAAGTTGAATTATCTACAAAACAATTGAATTTTTAACCAAATTGTTCAATTTTAAACTTAAGGCGATCAATTTTCAAACAAAAGTGGAATTCTGAAATTTTCATTTAAAAAACTTAATTTTCAAGCTGAAAAGATGCATTTTCAACGAAAAATGTAATATAGTTGTTATTCAAATCAAAAATAGAATGATTAAACTTTCAGTTAAAGAAAGTCATTTTCAACAAAGAAGAATAATTTTTTACCAAAAGGCAAATTCTCGACAAAATATATAAATTTTCAATCAAACAGTTATATTTTCAACTAAAAAATATAAAATTAAAACCAAAAACGAAATTGTTTAATTTTCAGTTAGAAAAATTAATTTTTATCAAAAACTGACCAATTCTAAAAAAAATGTAATATAATTGCTATTACAAACAAAAATGGAATAGTTAAATTTTCTGTTTAAACAAAAAATTGAACCAAAGAGATCAATTTTGAACTAAAACGATGAATCTTAAGCCAGAAAAATTAATTGTGAACACAGGAATTCAACTTTGACGCACAAGATGAATTTTCAACCATTAAAGATTAATTATCAACCAAAAGTTGAATGGTGAAATTTTCAGCAAAAAAAATAATTTTCAATTAAAAAAATTAATCCTCAGCGAAAAATTTTAGTAAAGTTGATATTAGAAAAAAGCGAATTTTGAAGTATAATCATGAATCTTCAACCAGAAAAATTAATTTTAATTAAATAAATTTAACCAAAAATTTGAATTTTCAACCAAGAAGATTAATTTTCTATAAAAAAGATTATGTTTATTTCAAAACAATAGTTTCATTCTCCTCTAAAATAATATAAATTTTCAACCAAAATTAAAATAGTGGAATTTTCAGTAAAGAAAATTAATTTTTAAGCAAAAATATAAATTCCCAACGAAAAATGTAATATAGTTGATATTTAAACCAAAAAGGGAATAATTAAATTTGTAGGTAAAAAATATTTTCAGCCAATACGATTAATTATTTATTTATCTTAGTTATTTCTGCCAAAAATACGAATTTTTAACGAAATACATTCATTTTCAACCAAGAGGATTAAATTTCTACCAAGAAGACAAATTCTCACAAAAATATATGAATTTTCAAACAGATAGTTAAATTTTCAACTAAAAAATATAAATTTCCATCCAAAAATGGAATAGTGAAATTGTCAGTTAGAAAAATTAATTTTTACAAAAAAAAACATGAATTCTCAAAAAAAAGTAATATGCTTGATATTTCAACAACAAAAAAATGGAATAGTTATATTTTCAGATTAATTTTGAATGAGAAACAAAAATTTTGATCACATGAATTAATTCAACTATCAACCAAAAAGATGAATTTTGAAATGAGAAGATTAATTTTGTTTGGAAAAATACGACATTTTAACTAAATAGTTGCAATATTATCGAAAAGTGAGGAAATTTCTAATCAGAGATCAATTTTCAAACGAAAAAGAAGTGTTCATAAAACAGTTGAATTTTCCACAAATATTTAATTTTTTACAATTAAATATAACAATTTTAACAATTATTTATAACAATGGTACTTGTTTTTTGGTTAATTTTTGGTCATGATTAATTATTACTTTTATGTTTTTGAGAAAATATCATTAAACAGAGCCAAGTAGGTAGTACGAATATAAGAAATTATGGGTTGTTGATATTTTTCAACTCAAATAACAAATCAGTGAGTTTTTTAATTGGCCTCTACAGAATATTCAAACAATAATAAGCTACCCCTAAGTAATTATGGCCTAGAGGCTCAAACTTTCTTAATCTGGCACTGGGGTAATTTTTTAGATGGTGAAAATTTGGGGTTTAGACTTACAGAGAAGAGCAGTTGTGGCGATTCCTGCTAGGTAAAAGAGAGTCAAGACGTTGAATACTAAACCGCCAGTCTGGAGGAATATTCTTGATTGATAAAGACTTGAATTGGAATAAAGAATGCTAAGCAAGGCGATCGAGAATGGCAAAGTCAGAATTCTCGCTGCAAAATGTCCCAAGCCCGATTTATTGAGAGCAAAGGTTGTTGCCATGCCTCTCCTGAAAAAATCCGTTTTAATTCGGATAATTATTTCCTAATTCTTTAAAAAAATCTTGATACTCACATATAGAGTGCGATCAGAGTTGAGAAACATCCTGGCTTGATTCCTCGACCCAAACCTTTATGAACCATTCCCAAAGGAGACTCTTTAACACTCATCGGATCTTCAGGAGTGTCTTTCATGTAAAGAACTCCTTCGATCTTGAATTTTTCCACCAGGACAGAGATCTGCTGATTCGATTCTAAAAACCTGTCTCTTGAACGACGATCCACGGTCGAAAGACACACTGTAAATTTGAAATTGAATTTTTAATTCTACTTCCTAGCGTCAATTTATCAAATAGATTGTCTTTGATGACTTTTTTCACTTACAGTAATACATGAGAGGGTTTTCCAATTCAGGACAAGGAAATCCTATATAAGTAAAATAATCAAGCATGCTTCTAGTTGGGCCAGAATAAACTACAGCACCCAAGCAAAGAAGCGTGACTCGACTGACGAATGGTAAAACATCAGATCTAGGTGTTTCCATAGTTAAAACTACAATAGATCCTCGTCTGGTTACGTAGGACCACAACATCGAAACTATCAGATAGGTGTTTAAGGGATCAGTATCCCAAGTCGGTTCGTCGAGTAAAAGTATAGTTGGGTCCTTCGCAAGTTGGACTCCCAACATGAGTCTTCGATATTCAGGTCTTGTGAGGTCACTCACTGGTCTGTTTGCAACCTGCGACAAGGCCAAGTCTGCAAGAGTTTGTCTCACCCTGGCATCTCTGTTGCTCAAATTTGCAAGCCAGGTCGCGTAGGTCAACGTTTGACGGACTGTAAGACTCGGGAGAAGATGGCAACGATGGGCTACGTATCCTCCATGTCTTCTAAACAGCTCTGGAGTCAACAGGCTGCCGTTCAAAGTCACTCGGCCTCTTGTCTTTCCACCTACTCTTCCAGCTGAACAAAAGTAAATGTAGGTTTTGATTTCAGTTGTAATTGTATTTTTTTTTTTTTAGTTATGCTGCATTAGGTAATTTGTTTATTATGGTTGGCTGTATTTATTACCAATGACATCTAAAAGAGCTCTTTTTCCAGAACCCTTAGATCCTAAAATTGCGAGAACTTCTCCTCCATGAACTCTGGCTGATACGTCCCTCAAAATTGCTGTGGGTTCCGATTTCCCGAAGCAACTACCTTCGACAAGTACAGACGTTGAGTGGAATATGTTTGATATGTCGAGGACACAGTCTGAGGGATGCATCTTGTATCGTTCTCTTCTTAAGGGCTTCCCACAAGAACAATTCATTCGCGGCAGGTTTCCTGATGGTATGTTACTTTCGAAACAAATCCTGGTTTTAATTAAAAATAAAAATATTTTTATCCCGCAAGAAGTCTTTAAATTTCTAGGAATCTGCTATAATATTTTATTTCATATTTCAATAGGTGTAGAAAAAAGACATAAGAAATTCCATTGGTTGTTTAACCAGAACTTTGAACTTATTTTAAGAATTAAAATTTTGTTTACAAGAAAAAAAACGAAACTAGTTCTAGGAAAAAGAACTAAATAGATTCTTTCTATTCTTTAGTGTTTTCTATAACTGCAGTGGACTTTTGAAATAATTCTTGTTCATGTTCAGTGTTGCTATATAAGAAATTAAAATATTATTTTGATTCATGCGACCATTTGATCATCAGAAATATTCATTTTTTCCAAACATATTGATTCGTTTTTTTTTCATTTCTGTGTTATCTTTTCACCAACATTTTCGTAAAGAACTTTTTGGAAGAAATTTGGGTCCGCAATCTTCGCATTAGTCAATTATTCTATTTTCTATAATTAATTATCAGAAAATGAGCCAACATAACAAAAGAATATAAGTGCCTTGTATTTCACAATATTAAGGCATTGTCTTTCTTCGAAAAATGTATAATTTTATTTAAATTTAAACAATTTCTAAAGGCACTTATCTTGTTTAAGTACCTCTTACAATTAGAAGTCTTCACTGATTTCATCTCGTCTCGTTAAGAAAATCGTAAATCAGGATGTGTAAGTTTTAACAGCAATTTGAATTCACTTTGATCCGAACTGACATTTTTGGATTTAGTTAATAGAACACTTGTTTCAAAGGAGGAGTTTCGATAAGGCCCTTAATCGGGCCCCCTCTAAGTCATATTTTTTAAAGTTTATTATCGAGATCATACGTATTTTTTTAAATGTAAAAAATATAGGGCTTCGAAAAATACATATACTTTTTGTGTTACTCGATAGGACCCTTGTGAAAAGAAGCTAAACTTAGCTTGTTTTGCAAAAATACGCAATGTTGGTAGTTTTTGCGATCGTTATGTAGTTATTTTATATTGAGCGCAACCGAGTAACAAAACGATTTTCACATATATGGTGCACAAATACATGAGATACTATATAAAAATGTGAATAAATTGAATTTGGATAATATTTAATAACGTACACTAATTGACTGATTTTTGTATGAATTTGCTTGTATGAAAAAAAACCTTGTATGAATTTGCTTTATCAAAATTAAACCGATAATTAAAATATTAATTTATACACTTTTTTACTTTATTCTCATCAACTATCAATCAAACATTACCTGAAACACATAAATAGAGCGAATATTGGATGATATATACAGGGTGTCCAAAAAGTAGCGAAACACGAAATAATTTTCCAGGTAAAATATTTTTTCAAAAATGTCAAGGTTCTTTTAAGGTCAACTTAATTTTTTTAAATGGTAAACCCTATTTTTGACAACAAGCGTGAAATTTTACGTCCAAACATGTACTCAGGTCATGGGTGAAGGTTGACGTTGAACCACTGCATTCCTCCTTAAAAGTTACTCCAAGAATGACCTCGACCTTTTTCGTAAACACCTGAGCCGAAGCAGTACACATTGGAAAAATTTCCCGCTCTTTCGATTGCCGTTGTCAAAAATAGGTGTTCCCATTTACAAAAAACACAGTTGACCTTGAAATAACCTCGAAGGTCAAGGTCAAATTCAAGGTCACCACTGGATTCCCCGTTAAAATTTATTCCAAGAATGACCTTGACCTTTTTGAAAAAATATTTTACCTTGAAAATTATTTAGGTGTTTCGTTACTTTTTGGACACTCTGTATATTTTTAAATTTTAAGTATAGTTCAATCAACACAATATGAAAATAACAAAAAATTCAGGGCGGCCGATAGAGGCTCTTATCGAAAAACCCCTCCTTTAAAAATGTCTTCCGTACATTTTTCCTGGTTTTGCTTGTAGAAACTGATTCTTCCTTTTTTAAATTAAAAAAATATATAACCTTTAAGTATGCTACTTTGGAATTCTTTAACAATTTGGAAGTGGCCTGAAAATTAGGTTAATCATTTTTTACGTTCAAAAAAATAGTGAGTCGAATTGATTTTAGAATGGTATGCTCTTACAAAAATAACAGTTTTTTAACTCTATAAATTTTGATCTAATTGAGTTAATCTTCGTTATCTTTTTGATTCTGATAGTGGTAATCGTATTCTTTCGAAATGCGCCGGAAATTTTTAAAAAACTCTCATAATGATGATACGATAGAAATTCTATATGTAACAAATAAAAAGTTTGGGTTTTCCTGAAAATATTTTTTACTTTTTTTTAAAACTCACATTTTTTCTAATGTTTTTAAAAAGCTTCTGCTATCATAAAAAGGCATTATTTCAGTTTTATATGGGATAACACAGTTTTGAGGCCGGAAACATTTTTTTTAAATATACTTTTTCTTTCTTTATTGCAAATAATATATCTGGTCTTTTTTTTAGAACTTTTCCAGATTTGTTAAATTTAATCTAAACGTTTTTTGCACCTTTCGGTATTTCCGATGAAAATGCGAAAATTTTATTATTCAAAATTTTTTTTCTAAAGTGAAGCAATTGTAGAACGAAATTTAGGAGATATTTATAGTATTTCGCTCGATTTCCCAAAAATGAAAGAAAGAAGTATTCGTTATTAACTTTTTGTAAATTAAATATTATTCGCATCTTAAGGAATGGTCAAGGAATAGTTTTCACCAAATAACTTTTAATTTTAACCGCCCCCTCCAATCGCCTTGTATTGTGCCCGGAAAATACCTAAAAAATGACAAATATCAGTTTCACGTAAAATTCATGCTAAAGACGGTATTTTAAAAACTTTTCAAAGTATTTTTCCAAAGTATTTTATAACTAATTTTGAATTTTTTAAGCAATTTTTTTGCGCCTTTAAATTGTGAAACGTTATTATTTTTCGGGATAAATGATACAGTTGATGAATTTCAAGAATAATATTTTTTCATGTGTTTTAACAGCTTTTACCCTTTCAATCGTAAGCAATTATTATTTTCGTAAATTCATTCCACAATTAACGAATGTTGAGAATAATATGTTTTCTACCGATACTTGGAAATTATTTAAACAATTTTCATTTGTTGAGACAATTTTCCCCTGTAAATACAATTATTTAATTAATTTTTGTTTGATTAAACAACGTTTTTCCCTTTTAAATCGTGATAAGTTTCTATTTTATGGAATTAATGATGCAGTTAATGAATGTTAAGAGTAACATTTATTCCTGAAGACGCTTGTCCCTTTTCATAGGAAAGGTGGAGAAAATTATTATTTTTTTAATCTCGTAGGCTATATCGCTTATTATTCAGTAGATTCTTATTTTAAAACTTATACCTTAATATTTTAATCAATATTCATTTTCTTAAATGAGAATTTTCTCTATCTTCGCTATGAAAATATGCCAGTGATATTTGTTTAAAGAAGTTCAAACTATTTTTCACAAAAAATATCACTCTTAAAATTCATTACTTGCGATATTAATTTCAGACAATAATAACTTTATACGATTTACAGTGTGAAAACATTGTTTAAATAAATAAAAATAATTTTAACAATTACCAAATATCCTAAACAAACAAATATTACTTTAAGATTCGTTAATTGTATTATTAAATCCCGAAACAAATAACTTTTCACGATTAAGACGGGAAAATTTGTTTCAACAAATGGAAATTGTTTAAATAACTACCAAATATCATTAGCTAGAAATACTATTCTAGAAATTCATCAATTTTATCCTTTATTTCGAAAAATAATATCTTTGCACTATTTAAAGGCAAAAAAAATGTTTAAACAAATAATAATTGTTAGAACAATTGAAAATATCGTTTAAAAAATGGCTGTGTCTAGTCGTCCCGAATTTCGGGATGACGAGACACTGCGTTAAAAAATACTTGGAAACTTGCAACTTATCGGTTATAATTAATTAATTCAGAAAAAATGCCGTCTTTAGCATGAACTTGATCTAAAATTGATATTTTGTAGTTTTTGGAGCATTTTCCGGGCACAATAGTAGGGTGTGGGGGGGGGGTCAAAATTAAAAGTTATTGGGTGGAAATTATTCCTTAGAAGTTGAACAAACTTCAATTTACAAACACTTAATAACAACTACTTCTTCAAATTTTTGGTTGACCCTTGTAGTTTATCTTACTATCTATTTCTAAAAACCACAAATTTTTAAAAGTGGGGTTTTTGAGAGAGTTCGAAGGTAATCTTCCATTCATTGTAAAAAAAATAATGTTCAAATTATAAAATACCTGTCCCTTTGTTTTCACTTTTGAATGATATTAAAATAAAAAAATCGTTCTGACACCATGAAAAAACTTTTCTTGGAAATTTGCCTCTTTTTATCGAAAAATATTAGCTAATAGTCTGAACAATTTATTGTCTTAAAAAATATATTAAATCTATATCATCTAAACCATATATCATCATATACCTCTTCTAATTCTCAAATTCCATATAGAATAATAAAAAATAACATCTTCCGATTAAAGATAGAAAATGTTCATAATATACCCATCAATCACTCATTTTTTCAGTCCGTCTCTCCATGTCCCCGCATCTTTGACTCATCATCGACTTGTCTCCATCAGCTGAAGAACTCTTCCTCGTTCTCCAATGTGGCCAAATCCCCAATGAAAGATGCCGAAACCGGTACCGGAGGTGTGGTAAAAAGTACTGCTCGATCGGCAAGAAAAAAAAACAACTTTGATTCTTCGACGTCGACCAGCTCTGCTAAGACATCAAGAGCCATACGCAACGCTCATGGCACCACGAGCACTGTTCAATGCCGGTGAATACGTAAAGGCAGCCATCCAGTTCTACCTTGGTTGGAACCAGGCAAGAGGCAACTAACGACTAACAAAAGTAACAAGCGGGAGCTGGCTTCCCGGCGAGGTGAATGTCTTCCCTTGAGCCTGCTGGTGGGGACTACTCTCCTGATGCAGAGGGGGCATCGTACAAACTACAAGCTTCGACGAAGGCACTCTACTTCTACTGTCAGCGCTGCAAAGGAACCAAGCCAAGGGATAGCTTTGCTTGCTTTACCTGCGATAAAGCAACCGACCGCATACCGATTCCTTCGGCTTCGCAGAGTGGTTCCGAGTTCGCGGCGTGACTAGCGTTCATGGAATCTCTCGTATTCTAGTGCCAGTGAAACCAAGTTATCCAAGTTTACCAAGTTCACCAAGTTTCCCAAATCCGGTTCAAAAATCGATTGAGAGACTCTCGAAGGAGGAAGATATTCGCCAGGATACCGGCAATAGAAATGTGGTGATTGGACTGACAATTAGTCATAAAACTACCCTGAGCACACTCAAGACCAGATGAAGAACCACCGTGAAGAAACCTTGCCGGCGGTGAGTCATTATTTCGTAGATTGGTGCACGCGAGCATAAACAGCGTGGAATCACGGAGTAGCGGGCAGGGTTTATAATGTTGCGTGGTTGTGTAAATTGCCCCTATGGTGGGACTGAACACGTGCAAGAGTTTGTTTCACTCTCTATGCTCTATTTCATTTTTCGTTTATCAGTTTTTGACATTTCGTGGAAAAAAATCGAGGAAATTAGGTTGGAAGTCAGGGTCATATTCTGCAAGGTTTTCTGGTCTGTTTTTTTTTTATTTTTCAGAATAGTATACAGTGAAATTAGGCGAAAGAAGGGATTTTGCTCAAATAAATTGGTGGGCAGTAATTTTTTTAAAAATATTGTTCGTAAGGACCTCCTGACGAAATCCTGGAATCCTCCGGTCTAAAGGTGTTGTGGAATTTTTGTTACTAACTCAAAACCAAAATTTATGGGAAATACTTTGTAAGGAATAATGCAAAAGCTTAAAAATGAGCCATCATTGAACCCTCTGGGAGTAAGAGTTTAAAAGTTATGAATTTTTTAATTAACGATGCCGTTTTCTCTATTAGATCTTAACTGTAATATATTTTCATTACTTTAATATTGTCATTTTTCTTGATTGGCAATTTTGATATAATTTTACTTATTCGCTCCTTAACTTAATAGTCCAAAGTATTAGATATTATTTTTTTAGAAATTAAATTTAAAAAAATGACGGCAGGGAGGAGAAACAGTTTTTTTTAACAATAATAGTTTTTGAAAATTTGTATTGATAATTTGTAATTATTTTGATCTTTTAAGAGTATAACGCATATAGTGATATTTTACAAAAAAAAATGGTACACAGATTTTTAAAACTTCTTTCATTTAAACAATTTTTTTATAAATAATGTTCCGCAACAAAGTTAAATGATAATAAAAATGTTCAAAAAACGAGGATCACTGTTTAGCCCATGATTGATGATCTTTCAATTCATATCTTCAGTTTCCTTTTCTTTAAATTTCAATTTAACGTTTATAATTTGAAAAATAAGGTGAGTGTATTAATTTTCTTAGAGGTGCACAAAATTTACGAATAAAGTTGAATACATTCATTTTTTCTCCATTTTCGTTCTTTTCTACTTTAGAATATAGGAAACAGTTGGATATAATATTTCACGTATAATTTTGGAGAATACTCTTACTGATGTTGCCATTGCAAACGAAAAACATTAATTTTAATTAGAAAAATTCTAAAACTTAAAAAAAAACCACACCTATTGTTAAGAAAATAATCTTTCGTAAGTTTTAAACGGTTATTAGTTCTCTTGTTTCGAAGTCCTTAATTAAATTTTAAACAATCGATGGCTAAAAAATGAATAAAGGTTTCATCAAGTATGAGCTAAACATTCTGCTCCTCGTTTATGGCCATTTTTAATAATTATTATTTAGAGCAGAAATTATTGTTTAAAAAGTGCATTTTAACATTCTTTTGCATTGAAAATTGACGCTTGAAAATAAAAACTTAAAATGGAAAATTAAAAAACTAAAATTTTCAGAATTACGCGTTGTAATCTGAATCATTTCATATTTGAAA
>JAWWLR010000155.1:57977904-57989165 GCA_035041075.1 Acraspis erinacei | reverse complement strand
GTTTCTCCATATACTATTCCACCATTTAATTAGAAAATATCTGGAACACTTGAATTAGTAATTTTCTTCTAGTCTTAGTAGCTTAGTTTTGGCTAATCAAATCTGTAAAAATTCAATAACCATTATTTTTTGAGGGTCTTGTAAACAATATATTTTTCAGAAATATTGGCTACCCTCTGAGTCACAATTTTCAAGTATTCTCTATTAACATTTTATTTTGTAGGATGACGTGATCTCTATCTAAGACCTATATATAATTTACGTTAAAAAAATATTAACGCTAATAACCTGAAAAATACATTTTTTAACAGGCCGAGCATAAATAATGGCTCCTCGTACGAGAAAATATAACGAGAGTAAAAAGTTTTAGTTTGTACAAAAAATTAATCTAAAAAAATTCAAACAAATTAATTCTGTTCATTGAGCATTCTTATTTATAGAAATTTATATAAAAAATAAGCGGGAGGGTTTATGAACGACAAACAATGTTATTAATAGTGGATATAGATCTTGCAATAATTTCAGGAAAAATTATGACGCTGGTTGACCTGGATGATTTATTATCATCAAATGAAAAGTCTAGACGATCTCCTCGTGACACTCGCTTGTCGATTTCAATTTACTTTACAGTTTTAATTATACAAAATTATGTTGTCACTAAGTAATGAAACTGTTATAAAATCGTTTAAACAAAAGCCGACCAGGATTTGGATAAAATAACTCAGATATTCATAATGAGGGCACTGCTTTTGACCTTCTAAACAAAAGTCATTTCATAAATCTGTTAGTACACAGAAAATTATGAGTGGCGACTTGAAGAAAACTATAAAGAGTATATTCTTTATTTTTGAGGTGAATAAAGATTGTCATATTTATGACAAATAAATTCTAAGGGGATAAAAAATCTGTAATCAATATGTGGAAAGTTGTTCCTATTATGAGTAAACCAATATGAGAGTGTGATATCGATTTTTTAAACGGTATGAATTCAACTTTATCATACGATTACTTTCTAAAAAGTATCCCTTGATTTTAAAGAGAATAATATTTAAAACAAAACAATAAAAGCCTAGAGTTAGCTGATGATTTAAAATATACATTGAATTTCATTACACTGAAAATAAAGCACTTCTACTTCTAAAACCTCCATCTTAAGAATTGAGATACCGTAATTTTTATTGATCATGAAAAAAAATTCTGTTCTAAGTTTATCCTTTTCTAACTTTCTACGTCTTGAACGTATTCTTTCAATATCAAAGAATACCTGCTTTAAATATTGGTGGTGATGATATCTACATTATTTATATTGTAAGATGACGTGAAAGAAGATATCCAAATTTAAATCAACTACTAATTTTTGATAACGCTTTATTTCAATTTCAATTTACTTGAAATTTTCTGATTATATAATTTGGTTTGACCCTATCTATCCAAAAATCGTTCTACTATCAAATCTAATCACTCAAAATTAATCAGCCCCTTAAATTGGCGAAAAATTACCCCTGAAATATAACAAAATAAAAATTGCGATTATTATGATTATCTTATACAATACAACAAAAAATACTAAATGAAAATATCGAAATAAATATAAAAATACAATTTTCATGAAAATAAAAACAAGTCGTATGATTTTCTGTGTTTCTTATTATGTTAAGGGTATTGTTTGTTTTTTTGAGAGATGATATATGAAATTCGGTATAGGTGCGAAATATGAACAAATTCTACTGACTACAAAATAAATTAAAAAGTCCTTAATCTCAAATTCTGCAAGGACTGTTTCGTATCCTAAATATGCAGGAAAAACAGCTGCTGATCACTAACTTCTTTCTAAAGGTAGTTCCTTATGATTTACGTCCAAACACCGCTTGTTCTACTTAAAATTAGTTGGAAGTTTCTATTTGGAGCTTCGAATTTGATGTGCTTTCTTCTTCAAATTCAATGTTATTTCAGATGATTTTTGATAAAAACACGACTTCCAAGAAACTCTCCCAGAACTGCTTTAAAAAAAGGAAAAAATGTTTTCATGGCACGAACTCGTGTCCTATATATCAACTAAAAATTATAAACGATAGTTTATAAATAACAAAGAAAGAAAGAATCTTCCCTTCTCGGAATCTTCTTTATAGGAGATCAAAGCAGTAATTCGATCTTCCTCTTTTAAAAAAAAATTATCTCTACAGTGCCACTGGTGTGGTATATGCGTTCTAGAGTCAGCTTTACGGATCTCAAGCTTGATTCACGTCGAGCAGCTTTGATCGCGGATAACCGTCTAGCGCCAATTTACACCGTCGCAAAGAGTTTCCTACATATCTCTGTGCACTTTCTCAATTGGCTCTAGAATCCGCATTTGAGTAAGTCCATGATACGTAAACGAGTGATGTCGCACGAGAAGTGTCACAGAAAATATGGGAGAGGAATTTGCGAAGCAGTATTAGGAATGACGTTAAAGTAAATGAGATAACATTCGTAACGGAATTTAACTCGATTTTCTCCAGTGGAATATAAGGAATACAAGAATATGAAATTAGTTAAAGGATCCGAATGTTCTTTAAAACATTGTACAAAATTCCATCCTGATAAGAAAAATCGAGAATTTATTTTTAGGGTTGCGGCGGATAGACATGCTTACTATTCCAGATAGGTGATCATCCATATAGTACACTCTAAATCCCTTGGACCGGAATTCCGGTTCAAGCAATGGTTAAACCTGCGATTCCGACCCAATGGACTGACATTCCGATCCAAAGAACCGTGAAATCGGTGGTCGGTCCCACGCTTAGACTGATGCTCGCGAACAGTCCAAACAGGACTGGAATCCAGTCCAAAAGGGACGGGAATCCGGTCTAAGGAGAGAGACCAGCACCACGCGTCAGTGCGGAGCAGAGGTGAATGCTGCACGTGGAACGTTGACAGTGTAGGTTAGAATACCTAGAATCAACAAACCAAGGCGTGCGATATTTTATTTTTATTGAGCTGCTAGACGTTTTCTATTTCCCACAAAGTGTATGCAGTGCAGTGTTCGACAAAATGTGCAGTGTTCGACAAAAAGTGAAACCTAACCTCGAAATTCGATGTAATCAGGTCGATCCAAGCTAGAACCGACATTAGTTCCGGTCTAAGCTTGGACTAGCGAGATTCTTGGCTCGGACGAAAAATTCCGGTCCAAGGGACCGGAATTTTCTTTGACCATTGCTTGGATCGGGATTTCGGTCCATTGGATCGGAATCCCGGTCCAAGGGATTTAGAGTGTAAAGTCACACCCCTGCCCCTTTTCCAAAGTCCCGTGGGGGGGCACCCCTGTGACAGGCCACAGAAATAATGTAAGCTCATACCCCTGCCCCTTTTCCAACGTCCCGTGGGGGGCGGGAAGGCATCCCCGTTACAGGTCATTTTGTGTCATTTTTTTGTGGTCCAACTATGTAGGATTTGAAAAAGAGACGAATTAACAAAAATTGTGGTACTAAAAAAGATCTACAAGTTCGTTAATAATCACTTTTTGACAGGACGCGTAATTTTTGTTTTATTCGTGAAAAATAACATTGAAAATAAAAAATAAGAATTTCTGGAAAAATGACAAAAGTTACGAAAAAAAAAGGATTTAACAAACATTGTTTACCCGAAAAAGAGCTACAAATTTGTAATAATTTATTAAATTCTCATCATTTCTGGTTGAGAAAGTATTAGAATTTCCCGAAATTTGACACCATAACATTAGAATTTTGGAACCAAACGACGCAAAATACGAAAAAAAAGTCTCCAAGAGAAATTTGAGCTTTTGAAAAATCCTATACAATATGTCTTTTAACCATTTTCCAAAGGGACACGTATTTTTTTTATATTTTCGTAAGTAATATGCAGAAAATTGAAAATTCAATATTACGCCAAACGACGAGATAAGTAAAAAATATAAAAGAAGACTTGTAGGATATTTTGCTTTATCCATAAAAAATAATATGAAAACAAAAATCCTTTTCTTAGCATACCAACGCGAGATAGATAAAAATGTCTGAAAAAAGGATTGTAGTTTTTTGTTTATTTTAAGGTAGTTCAGAAAATATACATTTACAAATGTCTGTCAAAAATCGAGCGCGCAGCGCGAGTGTCACGATGAGAATGTGTACCTGAAAGCCTACAATCTTTGAGCAACGTAATCTTTACCTATACTTGATTAAGTAGAAAATTCAGAATATGAAGACGCATATAAATACTGTGATCTAAATGAGATCTTTTTGATAAATTGTCATTAAAGCATTCCAAATGCAAAGAATAAATATCCGAGCGCGAAGCGCGAGGTGTTATTATGTCCGAACGCAAAGCGCGAGACTCAATACAAGCGAGCCCTAGGCGTGCTCAAACTTGAAAGCTAATTTGTGTTATTAATTGTTTTTCGGATTTGGAAGAGCATTGATATTAAAGAGAAAGACATTTTTTATTTTTATGTTTTCAAGTTCTTCTTGCTAGTAAAGTAACATCTTCCTTTTTAAATACCTAATTCAATAATATAACTAAGATAATTCTACATACACGTCAGTTTAGAATTGGGAGCATTTACATTTAAAAGGATTTACATTTCAAAGTGCATGAATAAAAAGCGTCTAAATGAGAAACCATATAATTACATGTGGGCGTCTGAATGAAAAGGGTCCTTATGGTCGGTATGGCGTTGCGTATACTGTATACTGTATAGGTTCATATAACCGGATAAATTCCTGGCATTTTAAATGCAAGTACGATCTCCCCTATTGACACTATTTTACACTTTTTTGAGCCATGAAACCATTTTGCTACTATTTCGAAAAAAATACACTAAAAATACTATTATCTCACAAGTGTTGGCTATAGTTCTACTATTTCATTACTTTTTTTTGAAAAATATTTTTGAACTTCTTCGCTAATTGGCTAAAATAATATGTGCTCCATATCTCATTGAATCACAACGTATCGGAAAATTGTCTCAGTTGAATTTTAAATTCGAGTATATATGAACTTTAAGCAAAAAAGTTTATTTTCAACCAAACAGTTGACAATTCAACAAAATAGTTCAATTTCAGTTTAAAAAAATAATTTCTTTCTGATAAGAACAAATGAATTTTTAACTAAAATTATTAATCTTAAAAAAAAAAATTTAGAGAAAATGGTTCAAATTTTAACGAATGTGTTGAATTTTGAATCTAACAAGCTACATTTTCAACGAAAAAAATTTACATCAAAAGATGTGCAATTCCAAATTTTTCTTTTGCGATTTGCAATACACTTTTTGTTGTAATTCAAAACAAAACTTTTACAAGTCATTGTAAATGACTTTGTAAAAGTTTTTTGTAAACAGGAGTAGTCCTCCCACCTACCCCTAATTATTCCATTCTTTGTTTTTTTCTCTTTCGTAAGATATCTTTTTTGTTTAAATAATTTGTTAAGCATTGGGCAAAAAGAACAAATAATTCACTTAATGCAATACTATTTAAAAAATTATGCTTGTGGAGGTTCACTTGTTATTTCTTTATAAATAAAAAGTCAAAGTTAAACTTAAGATTCCAGAAAAAAACTTTCTAGCATAACTCTAAGAGAAGATAGTTGTAAACAATAATTAATTGTTTAAACAAATGTGTTTGTTAACTTGCATTGTTTATTACTTTACTAAGTAAAATGCAGTAAAATGCTATAGACTAGTGGTCGGCAAACTTTTTGCTCACTTTTCAGGTAAGGGCCGGTTTGACCCAAGAAATTTTTTTCGTCTGTCGCGTTCTGTTCGTCAACGCTACGTTTTGTCTGAGATGGGTTGACTTTCCTCGGCATGGGTTCAGTGTTAGACGGGATACTTAATGTGAATAAAAAGTTACAAATGAATTTTGTTTTAAATTTTTATATTAGCGATTTATAAGTCTGAAATTCGAAATCTGTGACTTTTTTGCGATTAAATAATCTAAACTTGTACTTGGGAAGTTAAAAATCAGTGATTTAATGGAATATAATGAAAAATCAATTTTAAACTAAAAGTGTTATAATGCATTGATTTTCAATATTATAAGAAGATTTTTAGATTCCTTTGATCGAAAGAACTTACAGATTTTGAATTTCGAGGTTTCAGAGAGCTACTTTTGAAATTGAGAATTTTTTGTTTTTAGTTTTAAACCCCGTTACACCAAACGCTGAACAAAGGAATCATCCGTGGCGGTCTGGACCTTTTTGGAGGCAGCAGGTACTGCCAGGAGATTTAGACTCGACCCGCCACGGCAGCTAGGGCTGCCGCGCGGCAATAGTTTGTCGACCACTGCTATACACAATAACAATTTGTTTAAAAAATTAGTTTTGATTAATTTAATTAATTATTAACTTACTCCAAGTTAAAAGTAGACAAATAGTTAGAAATTTAGAAAAAAACCGTAACTTTTTAGCATTTTTCAAATTAAATATTGATAACAACGGAAATAAATCCTTTTGGCGATCAATTTTCTTAACTTTAATTAATTATTTACCTTACTCTAATTGTAAATTAGATAAAAGGTGGAAATTTTTTGAAAAAAACTACAATCTTCTAGCATTAATCTAAAAGAACATTATTAAGAATAAGAATAAATGATTTAAACAATCTATTATACATCTGGTTATCAGTATAAAGTAGTATTTTATGTATTAGAAATAATTTTCATTTGTTAAAAACGCCAAAGAGTCATAATTAACGTCAAAAACTCGAAAAAAATTATGTCAAAAATAATAAATTGTTGGCAAAATTGATTTAAACATCTAATTATCAGTATAAAGTAGTATTTTATGTATTAGAAACAATTTGGATTCAAGAAACCGCAGAAATATCATAAATAGCGCCAACAACTCGCAAATCAATTTTTCACTCATGGGCTTTTTTTGGGACCCTATAAAACATACTTATGGTGGTGATATTTATAAAATAAGATTTTATTAATATTCAAAGGCTAATTGTAAAGAGAAATGTTGATTTTCAACTCAATTCAGCTAATATTGATGATTCTGAATCAACTTTACAAAATCTCTTTCTTTTCTTATATGAAGTACGTGCTGGATTTCATGGTGCTTGCGCCACCTGTAAATATCATTTTAAAATAATAGATTTATTTTGTTGTCGATTCGAACAAAATTCCAGAGGATATACATATATGTATATCGAATCGCTGTGTATTTAAAATAATCAGTTCTGTGTAGTTTATTTGTTCCGGTAGAATTTTTATATGATGTAAAATACTTTATTATCCAAATGATACGAAAGGTCGTGGAGATATGCATCGCATATTTTGTATACCGACTACCGCGGATGCTACAGTACATCCGGTCGATAAGAGGAAAGAACTGCATGAGCCTTGCTACTTTGTTTGCGAATTGATAATTTCGCTCTTCAAATAGAAAAAAAAATTGTGACTTATTCTGCTACTGAATTTTCATCAAACATTTTTATTCGTAAATGAAAGAAAATTTAGAATTACTTTTATAGGAATATTATTTTGCATTCGAAAATGTAGGTATAATATTACACATTTTTAAATAGCTTTTAACTGTTTTCATATTTAATAACAATTTCATTAAAAAATTCAATTTTTTTAAACTGTCAATAAAAACAGTGAAAAAGATTTATTCAAAAAGTTTGGTATGAGTAAACAAATAAAAATAAATGGAACCTTCTACTGTAATAATTTTAGCATTCTAATTTTCTTAATTACAGGGATTCATTAACCGTACTTTTTCTAATGATATTCCATGCACCGATTATTATTCACTTTATTCCGTATCAAAATAAATTCGAATAAATATGAGTAAATGTTATCCGGTAACGTTTCCCTGGCAACTTTTTTCTTCTTCTAATTTATGGTTTTATATATATATCCTAAAAGAAAGAATAAAATTTATAATAATATAAATAAATTATAATTTGAAATCTAATAATCAGCTATTAGAATAGTTTTTAGAAATTGTATAATTTTCAACAAGTATAGTTTGTTGAAAAACGGAAATTAATCGATAGTCTCCTTATTTCAAAAATTAAAAATGATTTTAAATAAATGTAAATTTTACTTTTATTATAATGTTACGCAACATGTAATATTGATGTTTTATTTAAATTAATGTATATAAATAACTTCCAACGTAAAAATATCATAAAATAAAGTATTATTATAGGATGAAAAAGACATTGTGTTTGTTTAATAAAAATAAATATTATATACTAACTATAATGTTGAAAAAGGTCAATCTGATAAGAGTTTTATTCTGGCAATTACTTGTTTAATTAAAAGTATTATAAATAATGGTATTAATGCTATTAAAATGTTCATATATTTTAAGGCACCGAAAGCAGATATAAATATGATGTTGACTTGCAAAATATCGTTTATGGTTTTTACCAAAAGAGTGTCCTTAAATACAATAAGAGAGGAAAACGAAGATCGAAACAGAGAGCGACGGAGAGAGAGAGAGAGAGAGAGAGAGAGGGTGGGGAGGAGTTGCACGACACATAAAAAATAAGTTTATGCATGTTCTTTTTTAATTTAGTTTTAATGGGTTTTTTATTTTTTAAATAATAAAAAACCTTATTTTAATTTTTAAACCAATTTTAAAAAAATTTTAATTTTTTCATTGAATATGTGGCACTGTGGAGGACCCCTATCCGTGGTCGAAACGTTTGCCAAATTTAACCTTTTAAGAAATGCATGGTTTATAATTAAGTACATTTATAAGACCCTAATGCCAATATAAAAACTTCTTCACAATAAACAATACATTATAACTACATTAATTAAGAGAGCATGTTTTCATATATATCATTGTTATTCATTTTATGTAATTATAAGAGGGGCCGTTAAAAAACTATGTCGCACTGCCAGAAAGGGGTGGGTAACATTTTTGTAGTTATTTGTTAACTAATTTTTTCTTACACATTCATTTTATTGGTGGACGCATAAACTATTTTGTTAAAAATTCATTATTTTTTTATTGAAAATTACATTTTTTAACTGAAATTTTACAATTCCATTAATAAATGAGAATTGATCATTTTCAGTTGAAAATTCAATAACTTGGTTGAAAATGTATGAATTTTGCTGTAAATTCGTCTTTATTGATAGAAACTTAATCTTCCTCATTGAAAATGTACCTGCTTGCTTATAAGTTTATCTGCTTTATTAAAAATTGTATCATTTACATTTTTTTATTATTTTATATATTTCAAAAATATAAAAAATTTAACTATTTTGTAGAAATTTTTTGTTTGTTTGTTGAAAATTAATTTTATCGCCTGCAAATTTAACTATTTAATTATTGTTTAAAAATTGATCGTTTTTGGTTGAAATTCAACAACTCGCTATAAAATTTATGTATTTTGTTACAATTTGTCTTTTTTATAGAAAATTAATCTTCTTGATTGAAAATTTGACTGCTTGGTTAAAGTTGAACTACGGTGTTAAAAAGTAAAATATTAAAAAATTTGAAGATGTTTAAAATATTTGTTTTGGGGGGGGGGGGGGTTGAAATCCTTTTTTCAGCGGCAAACTTTAATATTTCAAGTTTTTTTGAAAATTGATTGATTTTAGTTAAAAATGAAATTTTGGTTGAAAGTTTTTGTGTTGAAACTTCAAGAAGTTATTTAAAGTTTTCTTTTCCTCTGGATTGAAAAATCTTTTTTTACTTTTTTGTTTAAAAATGAAACTGGTTGGTTAAAAATTAATTTGTTTTCGTTGGGGATTCATAAATTGTGTAAATTTTTTTTAGGTTTAATTAAATTATTTTTAATTACAAATTAAAATTGTTTTGTTCGAAACAACATAACTATTATATTTTTTGTCGAGATTTAATATTTGTGGACCACAAATTAAAGTTCTTAGTTGAAATTTGAAATTCATTGTTCACAATTCATTTTTATTGTTGAAGATTCATCATCTTAATTGAAAGTTCAACTATTTTTTTGTAAATGCAACAACTTGGTTAATAATTATTTTGTTTATTTGTTAAATATTCATCTTGTTAGGTCGAAAATTTCTTTGTTTCAAAGTCATCTTTTTTGGTCCAATTTTTTGGTTAGAAATTCAACTATTTTGTTGTAGACACAAATTAATTTTATTGAAAAGGATATGCATATTCCCATATTTGTGTGAAAAAACACCATTAAATCCCTGTTTTAAGAGCATTTTGGGCTGTAAATTTTGTTAACATGTTATGTTTCTACGTTTCGTGTTTTATTTTTTATTCAATAAAATTGAAGAAAAAAAATATTATTAATAAAACTGATTAAGTAATTTTAAAAAAGTACGTATCTTATTAAAAAAGGGATTTTTATTAAATATTTTATTTCAACTTGTGTCGTTTTTCCAAAAATTTAATTTTTTTATTGTCAATCTTATTTTTTCCGATTAAAAGAAAATCTACTTGTCCTATCTAAAAATTAGTAATAAGAAATTTTTAGATCCTTTTTTTTTCGTCTTGTGTATTTTTTCAAAAAAATTCATTTTTCTATAGCGAATGTTATGTTTCACGATTGATAAAAAAGCTACGCGTCCTATACAAAAAAAATTATTTACGACAAAGTATGACAAAGGAAGCTCGTGTCGTTTGTCCAAAATTTTTATTTTTTATTTTTTTATGAATAAAACAAAAACTACGGATCCTGTAAAAAATGAGTAATAAAAAATTTGTAGCTCTTTTTTAGATTAAAAACTTTTGTCTTATTTTTTTCGTAGCTTATGTCGTTTGTCAAAAAAAAATTTTTATTTTAAATATTTTTTTTGTGAATAAAACAAAATCTTCGTGTCATATAAAAAGTGATTCATAACGAATATGTAGATCTTTTTCTGATGCACAATTTTTGTTGAATCATATTTTGATTTATCTTGCATAGTTTGACCGCGAAAAGGGAGTATTGATTTTTCATTATTTCTTGTGTAATCATAATATTAATTTTCAATTTTCCAGAAAAATTAAAAACATTGTTATAATGATCTTGTAGGGTGTTCAAAGTGCAATGTTTTTCTCTCTGACTTTTTTCATTTCGTGCGTTGTTTGGCTTAAAATTGTCATTTTTGTTTGTTTTTTCGGAGAAATGGTTCGTATTTTTGAGTACTATTATGACCGTACATATAATTTTTAAATCTTGACAAAAAGTTTGGTCAGATAGACAAATTCGCGAAAATCTGTTTTTCGGATTCAGGGGGCCTCAAAAAGTGTACATATGACAATAAAGAAAGGGGGGGAGGCGGGGATTTTACAGAAATCTAATACCTTCTCTGATGAGAATGTAAAAA
>JAWWLR010000155.1:57868705-57884265 GCA_035041075.1 Acraspis erinacei | reverse complement strand
TTATATTATTTGATTGTGTTTAGAGGAAAATTTCAAAAAAGTTCAAAATTGAAAAAATGGTAGCAGTTTCTCGGAAAATATTCAAAGTAAATTTACTAAAAAAAACAGCTTTTTTTCTATTGCTTATTTTCAAGACTCGTCCTGATTTAAAAAGTATATACCATGATTGTCTGTCTTGTGCCCGCGCCTTGGATAGAAGAGATATTTTGTTGGTCTAAAAAACGAAAATCCACATTTTATTACAAAATGACACAACAGTACAATTTTGTTGTGACATAAAAAACAAGAAGGACGTAATTTAACAGGTTCACCCACTATTACATCAACTTCTTTCCTTTTACTTTTCTTCAGGCAAAAAAAAATTTCTCTCCAAGGCGCGGGCTCAGATCAGACTATCAATATAATTTAAAAATTGGTATATTATTTTATATATATATATATATATATATCGGTGTGTGTGAAAGAAAAGGGTATATAAACATATATAAAAATTTTTAAATCTTAGTTTTGACCATGTTTTGATCATTCGTGCTTTTAATTTTAAAGTTCATCCTGTAACACAAAATTTATTTCGATTCAGTGAAGTTGTAAGAAGGAAAATAAGAGATATTATTTATATTGTAAATAAAAACAAATATAAATGTCAAATTGCCTATGTGAAGGTTCTCATTTAACAAAAGAACAATTTTAATTGAATAGTTCCAACTTTTTAATTTTCACCCATCAAATTAGGGTGGTTCACAATTATATTATTTTATTTTGATATTCTCATCCCCATACATTTGTTCGAATCCAAAAAAGTAAGTTCGTTTTTTTTTGTTTGTTTTAAACCAATTTTATATTTAGAGGTTTCGCAAACACCATGCATTTTAACACGTATTTTCCGTAAAAAAGAGACGAATGTTTTATAGAGTCCCAAAAAACCCCATACGTGAAAAATTGGATTTTGCGAGTATTGGGTGCTAATTCCTATTTCTTGTGGTTTCTTTCATTATATTTTGTTGTAATGTATAAAATATAATTTTCTACTGATAATCAAATGTTTCAAAAAAATTTTTAAACAGCTCTTCATTTGTTTATATCAATTTTCTCTTACAACAGAGGTTTTTTTCTGATTTTTTCAACTTTTTAGTTTGAGGGTGAAAAAATTAAAGTTAACAAAAAAATGGTTTAAACAATTTTTTATTATCTTTTTTTAACTTTTCACTATGAAATATTAGTAATCAAAGTTAACAAAAATAATTATTTAAACAATTTATTATTGTTTATAACTATATTATCTTAGAATAATGCTAGAAAGTCTCAATTTTTTTTGAAATTCCTAACATGTTAGCTATTTCGTTGGAGGGAGGTTATAACAGAATTTAAATGAATATTTTAAAAACATTTGCAAAAATATTATCATTCGGAAAAAATGTAATGTTATTCAAAAAATTATTCTATTTGATGTTTATTTATTGTTTGCTATAACTGAAAAACCATTAGATATAAAAGATATTAGATTTTTTAAAGAAATACTTTCTTAACTTACGTTAATTAATACCTTATTGTAAGTTAAAAGTTAAAAAAAAGTTTGGAAATAAAAAAATTAGACTTCCTGCATTTATTCCAAGAAAATATTGTCATAAATAAAAATAAATTATTTAAACAATTATTTTGGTTAACTTTGATTAAGTATTACCTCCTTGTATGTGAAAAGTTGAAAAAAGGTTTGAAACTAAAAAAAACGAAAGTTTCTAGCATTATTCCAAGAGAATACTATCGCCAATAATAATAAATTGTTTAACAAATTATTTTTCTCAACTTAAATTATTTTCTCGTTCTTACTGAAAAGTTGAAATCAAGTTCAAAAGTTTAGAAAGAACAGCGACTTTCTGCTGTTATTCTAAGAAATAATTGCTTTAGACCATAATAAATGTTTTTAAACATTTCATATGGATGAAATTAAAAAAGGAATTTTTGTCATTTCCAAAATCTCTAAATATAAGAATTGATTAAATTTATAATAAAAATGTATTATATAGTAGAAATCAATATGAACTTTAAAGGTATATATTTTTTATTTTCCGTAATTAATAAATATATTTTCAAAGGGGAGTATGATTCGAGACAAAGAGTTCTTGTGAGAAGAATATCAGAGCTTCTAAAAGTTCCCTTTGGCTTGGTTGAACTCTATGAACATTCTTTGATAGAATTACTGAATCACGATGTCGGAGTTATTTCAGAGTAAGTTCAATGTACTAATTAAATGTTTTAACACAATTTCTAATTAGATCCGTTTCAACGTTGATAGAGTTTTTATTTTTTTAATATGCCTATTTGTAATGTTATTATATTCACTAGAGTGGTCCAAAAAAATACTTTTTGAATTTGAAAATGATTGCTTCTCTGTAATAGTTTGATATTTCCATTCAGTAAGATTTTGTTCAGAATAATATTGCTAACAGTCTATTTGTTTCGATTGCTGATATACTAAAAAAATTATGAAAATTTCAAACATTTTTAAATGCAAAGAAAATAAACAATTAAATATGGTCAATTTTGACTATGAAGTCTGTTAAATTATTATGTTTATATATTTTGTGTTTTTTAGACCCTTATCATTTGTGTGATAATCTGGGACGAGGAAGGGGAGGGGTGGAAAAAGTGTTTAAAACAGTATGACGTAGTTTTTGAACGGCCCAATATACAATTGTACTGATACTTAAAATGTATAATTTTGAAAACAGATCTGAGCAAGGTGAAGTAAATCGAAGGGATAAAATTCGAAAAATAAAGAGATACGCTTCGATCGGAATTGCGACAATCGCTGGAGGAACTTTGGTGGGATTAACTGGAGGACTCGCTGCCCCTTTCATAGGAGCTGGCCTCGGTGCCATCCTTGGAAGTGCAAGTGCAGCTGCTATAAGCACCACTGCTGGAGTCGCCATTATCGGATCTCTTTTTGGAGTCGCTGGAGCTGGTCTCACAGGTTGATATAGTTTAAACAATTTTCAAAAAAGTAGTGGCCATTGAATCTGGAAACCGGAAAATGACAGTGAATTTAAAAATTAGTTTTTCATATCGTTGGAGTCGTGAAAAAAAGATAACCTGATTATTATACATTTTTTAAACTGTTAATAAATTTAAAAACAATTGTATAATTTATGGAAAGCACCGTAACTGCAAACCATCGAAATCGTGAAAAATAACCTGATTATTAGAATATCAAAGAAAATGTAATACATTTAAATTATTATTAAAAGTCTATTTTTTTATAATTAATAATTGTATTAAAGTAGCAAGAAGTTACATAGTTGAAAAATGTAATAGGCAGAAAATAATATTTTAGAATATTTTCAGTCGTTTATTTATGATTTAAATTCAGACTTAACAATTAAAAATGGATTTGTAACATTCTATTCGTTTGATAAAATAAAAACAGGAATTAATTGCGCTATAATTTCCTGTGCAAATATACCAAATTTACGAGTTTTAAATTTAAGTTCGTTAATATTGAAGAATTTTCAATTGCAAATATTCAAAATTAAACTATTAAAAACAATGTTTAAAATTACATTTCCTTTAAAATATTTGTCTTCCTTAAATTTGTCTTTCTGATTCTAACAGTGTCTATCGTCTTCTTTCGAAACCGCCAGACAATTTTTAAAAGATCACAAATGACCAAAATTTCGACGGTTTTTCTGAAAATATTAAAAGTTGATTTTCTCAAAAAAGCCGCACTTATATTTTGCACTAATTTTATCTTTTAAACTTTTATCTTAATAGTTTTTCGCATATGTCGTTCTTTACGAAAAAAATTATGAAATTCGATTTTAATTTGAAATAGATGCTCTGCCACCATAATTATTTAGCCCTCATAAAATTCACATTATGTCTTCATTATAAAAATACAAATTAAACAAAAAATGGCAAAAAATATAACGGATTCGGTATAATTATAAATAAAGTATTCAAAACTAAATTTTTTTACATATAAAGCCTTGAATTGTTAAAATTTCAGTGTGCTAAATTTAAACTTGGAATGTTACAATTTTAATTTTTCCGTCAAAAAGATGTTTCTTATTTGGAAGAGGGACACTTGTTTATTATCAAGAAGCCATTTTTTTCTATTCTGCATTTTCATTAAGTTGGAAGGGAAGAAGTTTTGTTTTTTCATTTTTTTCTGAATTGAAAGAAGGACATGTGTTATTTTCAACATTTTTATTAATGTGAGTTGAAAGGGAAGATTTGTTTTAATTTTGAGCGTTGAAAATGATGACGTAATTAGTAATTGTTTCCTAATTCATAATTGTTCAAAGGGAAAATGTTAAAAGCTTGCATTTTATCAAATTTTTAATTATTGGGCGTTTGAACTAAAAATTACAGAATTAAAGATTTTTGAAGCTTCAATTGTGAAAGTTTAAAATTCAAAAGAGTTCCACTTTGAGTGCTTTAATTGCCCTGTGTCCGAAAAAAGGTTTGAAATACTTTGATTTATTTTTCGAAAGCTGATAAAAATATAAAGTAGTATTTCTTCGTATTTTTTCAGGATACAAAATGAATAAACGAGTTGGAGAAGTCGAGGAATTCAGCTTTGTACCTTTAAATGAAAAACTGATGACTGAAGAGCTCCATGTCGCGATTGCTGTTACGGGTTGGTTAACAGACGAAAAAGAAGACAACGTCGTCAGGCCTTGGAATGCACTGGACATTACTCGGGAGCAATATGCAGTGCAATATGAAACTAAATATTTATTGGAACTCGGCCAGGCTTTAGATTACATTCTCAGCATGGCAGTTTCAGTGGCCACACAGGAAGCTCTGAAATATACAGTTTTATCAAGTAATTCTTAATATTAAAAATAACAATGGTACATTAAAAAAAAATATTGAATCATAATTTTGAAGCTACAACTTTAATCAGCGATGGTCAAGTTAATTTGTTAAAGAGACTATAGTTTAGTTATCGCTGTCGTTTCCATTTCAAAATGTAACCTTTTTCTTAGTTACTTTAGTATATAATATAATTCTGTTCGCTCACATTTATCTGAATTTTCTTGAAGTTCAAAAATGTAGTTTTACCACCTTGAACAATTTTTTATTTATCTTGATTTTATATGAATTTCATCGAATTCTCTTTAATTCCCTTGAATTTGTCTAAATTCGCTCAATTCTACTCAATTCATTAAATTTTTTAATTCGTCCTGATTTATTCTTAGTTCACCTTGAATTCTTAAATATTTAATCAAATTATTTCGAATTCCCTTTATTTTCGTCAGTTCATTTCAAATTTAATGAATTTTTAAATATTTTTAAATTGTATTAATTCACTCGAATTTTGTAAAAATTCATCCTCAACCTTTATAAATTCCACCGAATACTGCATTTTTTACTTTAATTTTTCGGAAATGACTCTCATTTTATTGAAATCAGTTGAATATTAAAATTTTGTTATCTCACTTGAATTAATTTGTAATTCACCCTGAAATCTTATTAATTTATCCTAAATTATTTTTTTTAATTGAATTATTTGGAAGGACTTTTTTAAATTCACCTTAAATTATTCTGGATTTTATCAGATTCTTATTCACTATTTCTATTCACTCCAATTTATCTGAGTTTAATGGAATTTTCTAGGAGTTTACAGATTTTCGTTTACTAACTTCAATTATTATTAATTTATCTTGATTTTGTATTAATTTCATAAAATTGTTTTGAATTACGGTGAATTCTCCTTAAGTAACTTCAATTTTGCCGAAATCATTGGAAATTTTTAGATTGAAAGATTTTTTTCTCGATTTATTTCAATTCATTTGTAATTTGCCCTGAATTCCTTTAAATTCTTTCGAATGACTTTAATGTACCGTTTTTTTCACTTGAATTCTTCGAAATTCACTCAGTTCTACTCAATTAACTGATTTTTTGTAGTTTTTTTTTAACTTCACTATGATTTCAAATTTTTATGAATTTTTTCAAAGTCTTTTGAATTCCTGATAATTGTTTTAAATTCACTTTAATTTTACTGAAATCAATGGAATATTTTTTATTTTTTTTTAAACTCATTTGATTTAATTTGGAATTCACTCTGCTAAATTCTGTTGACTTCTCTTGAATTCTTCTACATGCACTCAAATTTTACTGAATTCAGTAGAATATTCAGGAATTTAAATATTTTTTCAACTTATCCACATTTTTATGAATTTCGTCTAATTTTTCTTATTTCTCTAAATTCGCTGGAATTTTAATTAACTTATTGATTTTTTTATATGTCCTGAATTCGTTAAAATTCAGTAAATTAGGCTACGGCATCCCTGTGCACACTTTGTTTATTTTTAAAATCAATAATTTTTTGAAACATTTGTCGTTCAATCTCCCCTTCTTGAGTTCAATATGATTCCTGCTATACTGCAAATCTTCCGAAGGTTAGCCGCCACAATTTGAATAGTTAAAATGAAAAAATAGTTGCAAAAGAAATATTTATTGTCATAATAAAAAACTTATGAATTATATTTCCAAAGTAACTAAAAAATTAAGAATTCTTATCGGATTCATTCAGAATGAAAATAATTCCGGCTGAGTCCGTCTAATTCCGAGTAATTGAATCCCTTTCATTTCATGTGAATGCGAAATTCATTCCGAATCCAGTCCGTTTGAGTCCGCTTAGAATTTTATCAGTCCAGTTCGAAACAATCCATTTTATTCGGAAATTCATTCCGCATTAATCTGACCGGAGGGGCTTTTTGACTTTAATTCTATATAAATAATTTGTTCAGATAAAAATTTAACCGTTCCATTTTTAGTTGAAAGTTGACATTTCTGGTTAAAAATTTGTCAATTTCGATGTACATTTATCCTTTTTAATTCAAAATTCATTTATTTTGTTGAAAATTCACGTATTTTGTAAAAAAAAATTCTGGTAGAAAATAGACTTTTTTTGGTAGAAAATAATTATTATCCTTGGAAGTTAATTTCATTTTTTTAAACTCTTCTTTTTGGTTAAAAGTTCAAGTGTTTCAGTTAAATATTCACTATTTTAGTTGATAATTCATTTTTAGATTAGAAATAACTTTTTTTGGTTGAAAAATGAGCTGTTTCCTTGAGACATCGTTTTTTCTTTGGATGAAAAGAAATTTTTTTACCGAAAATTGAACTATTTTATTACAAAATTTGATTATTATTTTTTTTTATAATTTTTTTCTTAACTGAAAATAAAAACATTATGCCAGTTGATTATTCCATAATTTTAGTTGAAAATTCATATATTTTGGTTCAACATTGATTTTCTTAACTTGGAACTTAATTATTTAAGTTTTGGTTGGCAATTTATCTTTTTTAGTAAACAAATTTTTTTTAAGTTTAACATTCATTGTTTTAGTTAAAAACTTATTTTTGTTTAAAATTTAACTATTCCAGTTGAGGATTCATCATTTTAGATGAAAATTATTATTTTTAAATATAAATGTAACTATTTCATATTCTGTTAAAAATTGATTTTTTTCTAGTTCAAAAGTCAATGATTTGGTTAAAAATTTGTCTTCTTTGATTATAAATTCATCTATTTCTTTAAAATTCATGTATTTTGTTTAAAAATTTTATTTTTTGGTAAAAAATTAATCTTTTTGTTTGAAAATTCATCTTTTGGGTTTAAAATTCTATTATTCCACTTCAAGATTCATAATTTTATTTGAAAATTAATTTATTTTGCCATTTTTTTCTCTGTTTTGTTAAAGGATGTTTAGAATGAACGTCATGATTTAAAACAAATGTTTGCGTTTTGCGGCAAATATGAAGATGTTACTTTCAATTGACCGGGAAAATGACTCCGCTTAATCCTAAATTTTGCAGGAAATTTATTCCGAGTGAAATTTTGAATTCAGAAGGAATGCCATTTTCATTCTGATACGTGCGGAATCATTCGGACTATGAGAGGAATTGCACGTAATCATTCTGAATGTGCTCGCGTCATGCGGTGGATTCATACGGAATTCAAATTTTCGCTACGGTATCATTCGGAATGAGCTCGCGAGTTGTACCAGATTTAGATGATTTGAAAATTTTATTCGGACTGTTGTGGAATCATTCAGATTCCTCAGGCGGATTCAGACGAAATCAGAATCAGACTCAATAAGAATTTTAGCTTTCACTTCGAATGGATTTGGAGGTTTTTTGGATTCAAAGGGACTCCGTTTCATTCCGAAACTTCCACTAGGGTATCTCTCATATGAGATTTTAATGCAATGGCATTTTTTCTAAGGCTTGATGGCAGCCGTGACCTGGCCAGCAGCATTGCTTTCAATATCTTCGGTGATAGACAATCCTTGGTCCGTTTGCTGTCGAAGAAGTTCAGAAGTTGGGAAAGAGCTTGCGAATGTTTTAAGAACAAGACAACATGGGAAAAGACCCGTAACTCTCGTTGGATTCAGCCTTGGCGCTCGTGTGATTTTTTATTGCTTGAGAGATTTAGCAGAAGTCGGGGGAGCAGAGGGTATTGTTCAGGACGCTATAATGTTGGGAGCTCCTGTTACGAGCAGCAAATCTCTGTGGGAAAAATGCTCCAGGGTTGTTGCTGGGAATATCATCAATGGATATTGCAGGTCATTTTCTAAAATTTATCATCACTTGGGATAATTTGCTATAAGAATTTTATATTTTGTATTATATTGGATTATTGGTATTTCTCTGTTATTTTCAGAGCCGATTGGTTGTTGAAATTCTTATACCGAACTCTATCAATGACCACCAGAGTTGCAGGATTATTACCGGTGGAATGTGACCGGATAAAGAATGTCGATTTGAGTTCGATTGTTACTGGACACAGAGAATATTCCGAAAAATTAACCGAGCTTCTACAATTTGTTGGCGTGAGAACAAAGGATAGTCTTGCAATGGACCTGATGAAGAAATCTGCTTCGGAAATGTCTTCCATCGAAAGTTCAACAACTGCAGTGGTATGATTTTAATATTTTGAAATATAAATTCGAGGGGGAACAACTCTAGTAATCGGATGTATCGCTCGGTTACCTGAATTGGTAATTTTCAATTTTGTTAAAAAGTCTTTTTTTTCTGTTAAAAATGTAACTGATTTGTTGGAAACATATCTTACTGGATTGAACATTCAACTACTTTGATAGAAAATTCTATTTTTGTTTTTTAAAATTCAACTATATTGTTGAAAATTCGATTTTTTCGGTAGAAAATTAATCTTCTTCGTTGAAAATTCATATTTTGGTTGAAAATTTAATAAGTTTGTTTAAAAGTATGATTTTTGATGAAAATTCAAATATATTGTTCAAAATTCTTTTTTTTTGTGTTAAAAATTCAGATTCTTGCTTGAAACTTCAGCTATTCGGTCAAGAATTTATTTATTTATTTGGGTAAAATATCGTTTTTCTCTGTTTGAAAATTAATTTTTTATCTGAAAATTTTACTATTCCATTTTGAATTGTATATTTATCTTTTTTAATTGAAAATTTAATTCTTTTAGTTAGAAATCATTTTTGTTGGAACTTCAACTATTTTTGTTGGAACTTCAACTATTTCAGTTGAAGATCCATTTGTAGAAGTTGTTCCCACCTCATATAAATTTAATTTGTTTTATTTCTATGAATCTAATTTTCCAATTTTATACTTCCAGACTGAGAGTAAAATGAAGCCTTCGAAATCTGACACGTGTCTGCCTAAAGTTAGGTTGAAAGGTTGAAAGTACCGGATAGGAATTGAGATGGTCCACTTAAATTTAAAATAGTTTAAATAGCCAGGACTTGGAACCAAATTATAAAAAAACATCACTTCCAGATTTTTTTATCAATATATAGTTTTTTCACATTCCAAAATATTAAGTATAAAGCACAAGAAAGTGATCTCTATATAGACTGAAAATTGTTCACCTGTTGTTCTAATTTACAATTTAGTTTCCTATCTTCATAGGAGAAATTATCAAGAGCTTTCGAAACGAAATGAACTTTTATCATGCTTGCATAATAGGGTGGACCAAAAATCCATTGGTATTTCTTATTGTTGAATTTTCATTTATATCGCCCCCAAATTCTTTCCAATCCATGAAAAAAAGAACTTTTTTTAAATTTTATTCAGAATCTTCATTATTAGGTGAGTTGAGTTGAATCTCAATATTTCTTTTAAAAAATTGGTTTTTACTAATTCTTTGCTCTAATTATGGTTTTTTTGCGATTTTTTAGTACAATTTATTACTATTACATAAAATATATTTTTTTAACTGATAATTAGATTATTGTAAGGTAGTAAGTTGTCTGAACGCTTTAATATTGTTTTTAGCAATTTTCACTTCGAATAGAGTTAGAAAATTGCGGTTTTCTCCAAATTTTTCAAGTTATTTTTAACCTCTCATTTAGATCGAGGCAGTAATCAATTAAATTTAATACCATTTCTTATTATTTTTAATAATATTGTCTTCAAATAATTTTACAAAGGTGCGGTTTTTTTCTGAAATTTTCATTTTTTTTCACTTTTCACTTAGAGTACGTTAATAATGAATTATATTTAGCAAAAATTTTTTCTGAAATTTTTAACTTTATGTCCACTTTTCACTTAGTGAGTTTAACAAACCTAGTTAAAAAACGTAGTTTTTAAACCAAATTATAATTGGTTATAAATATCTTCTCTTAGATAATTGCTGGAAAGTTGCGAATTTTTTAATTTTGTAACTTTGCTTTGGCTTTTTAGTTATGAACAAATAATAAATAAACATAAGGTGGAATCATTTTTTAAACTTTATTTTTTGTGAACATACTTTTCTGAAAGAGAACAGATATTTGAAATATTCTTTATTATGGAACCTACTAATTGTAAATTTGCATTGAAATAGTTAATGAGGGACTTTTGTTTAAATTAATATTAATATTTATTATTTGTTCCTAACTAAAAAGTAGAAAACAGCTGCAAATTAAAAAACAAACAATTTTATAACTTACAAGCAATAATAAATTCTTTTAAAAATTATTTTGGTTAAAATGCTTTAATTATTACCTCAGTCTCAGTGAAAAGTTGACAAAAAGTAGAAAAAATGAGAAAAAAACTACAAATAAGTGAACAAAAAGTTGAATATTTCAGAAAAAAACACAATTTTCTATAATTATTAAAAAAGAATATTATTCAACATAATAATAAATTGTTTAAGCAATTATGTATGTTAGCTTGAATTAATTATTACATCACTCGAATTGAAAAGTGGACAAAAAGTGATAAATTTCAGAAAAAACAAAAACTGTCTCCAATTATTCAAAGATAAGATTAAATATAATAATAAATTATTCAAATAATAACCTTTAACTTGAATTAATTATTATCCGGCAATAATTGAAAATTGGAAAAAGTATATAATTTTAGAAAAAACTGCAACTTTCTAGCATTATTCTGATACAATATTGTTATAAATAATAATAAATGGTTATAAATAATAATAAATAATAACAAGTTGAAAATTTCTCGATTCTAAAAGGAAATTGCTAAAAATAATAATAACTTTTTTTAAACTATATAAACATTGAAGTATCAGTAGAAACTGCTATTTTATGTTTTATAAACAATTTGTATTTAAAAAACTGCAAAAAATTATAATTAGCGCCAAAAACTCATAAAGCTCACTTTTTCGCTTATGGGGGGTAATTTTTTATTCGTATTCTATGGCTAATTATGAAGGGAAATGTTTAGTTATAACTCGATATGCATGATATGCCGATATGCATGAAAATTCTTTAAAAAAATGGACCACCCTATTGCATAATTACAATTGCTTTCAGTGGAAATATTTATACGATTAAAGATTATATCAATGTTAAGATTGCTTATTTTTATAAGATTGTACATATCTACTAATGATTTAATTTTATTTAGTATAGGCTTGCGTCGTTTTACTAGTTTTTTTCTGATAGTATTTTTACAAAATGTACCTATTTTTAAAAAACTGTTTACATATTGAGTAAAATGTGAATTTTTTATATATTCTAAAATACTTTATTTTAGAAATAATCAATTATTTGCGAGAAAAGAGAATTTTTGGAGCATTATATATAAACAATAAAGTGTGATTTTTTATATTTATTGTAAAAAGAAATATTGTGAAGGTTTTAAATTATATGTCAAATAAATTCAACATATTTGTGACAAAACTGACTCAAGTTTCTCAAATTAATTTAAATTTTGTTTCCTTACAAATGTAACATTAAAGTTAACAGATAATACATAAATAATCATAAAATAAACATATAAATAAATAATAATTACATGCATATATCAAACAAAATAATACATTAATATTACCTGGATTACGTTTATTATCATTTTTTTTTAAGATTTCGTTTCAAACATATTTCGTGATTCGCCAAACACATATTGTTTACAGATGGCGCACAAGTCGGCGACATTTCGTAATTATGGCGCGTTTTTTTTGTCAGTGAAAACTGGAATTACTGGAAATTATATTTCCTTCGATCTCTCTTCTTGCTGATTTGGAGTTTTAAGTGTTTATGTTTTTAAAAAATTGATCTTGACCTGTGACTGAAAAATAAGAGTGAAAGGTTCTGGATTCTGGAAGAAAACTGCAACGAAGTGAAGATTTTCAGTTATACGTAAAACAATAGTAATTGTATATTCCTCTTGTTATTCTATTTATCAAAGATTTATAAAATCTAATCTGTTATAAGGAAAAAATAAAATCTGCATGTGAGTCTCACCGTTCTTATTATTGGTATAATAAAAGAGAAGAGACGAAAGAACTCAAGATTTACTCGATTCATTAAAGTCGATTTTTGAGGTTATGATGAGATTTGGGTTTGCAAGCGATCAAAACAAGAATCAACAACAGGGTTGTTGATAAACAAACCTGAAAGTTAGCTTTATATTGCTGGATTGAACTACTTTGTTGAAGATTCATTATTCTAATTAAAAATGTATTATTTTGGCCTTGAACTTTGTAGTTGAAGATTCAACTGTATGTTTGAAAATGTCTTTTTTTTTAATTCATCTTTTATGGTAGATAATTAATCTTTTTCGTTGATAATTCGTCACTGATGGTAAATTTAACTATTTGATTGAAAACTCGTTTTTATTTTTGGTTGAAAATGACCTCTTTTTTAAAATTTAACTATTCAATTTTTGTTAAAGATTGATCTGTTTCAGTTGAAAATTCATGTCCTTTTTTTAGACGTTAGCTTTTTCGTTGAAGAACTATTCTAGTTGAATATTCTATCTTTTTATTTGAAAACTTATCTCTTAAGGTCAAAATTAATTTTTTAACTTCAATTTTTTCTTGAAAATTTATCTCTTTTAGTTGAAAGCTCAACGATTTGTTTGAAAATTGAAAATTTCAGTTGAAGATTCAACTATGTTTGACAGCTCATGTTTTTTTTATTATTTTTTTTGCTAGACAATTAATCTTTTTGTTAAAAATTCGTCACTTTGATGGTAAATTTAACTATTTTATTGAAAATTCGTTTTTATTTTTGGTTGAAAATTAATTTTTTTTAAAGAAAATTTAACTGATAAATTTTTGGTGGAAGATTGAGCTTTTTCAGTTTAAAATTCATGTACTTTTTTCAAAAGTTACCTTTTTCGATGAAGAAATGTTCTAGTTGAATATTCTATCGTTTTACTTGAAAATTTATCTTTTTTTAATTAAAAGTTCAACTATTTGTTTGAAAATTGAACTTTTTAGTTGAAGATTCAACTATATGTTTGAAAATTCGTGTATTTTTTTGAAAAATCATATTTTTTGACTAATTTTTGTTGTTGTAACTCATCTTTTAACTATTTAATTGAAAACTCGTTCATATTTTTGGTTTTGTTTCGTTGTAACTAAACATTTAACTAATCAATTTTTGCTCGCAGATTTATCTCTTTTAGTTGAAAATTCATGTAATTGGTTCAAAAGTCATTTTTTTGGTAAATGGTTAATCTTCTTTCTTAAAAATTGTCCTTTTATCATTGAAAAACTATTCTCGTTGAATATTTTATCTTTGGGTCAAATATATTTTTTTAGCTAAAAATTTAACTATTCAATTTTTTGTTAAAAAATTAGACTTTTTAGTTAAAAATTCATACTTTTTTTAGAAAATTAATCTTTTTGGCTGGAACTTCAATTATTTGCGTTAAAGATTCATAATTTTAATTGGAAATTCATGTTTTTGGGTTAAAATTCAACTATTCGAGATAAAGATTCAATATTTAAGTTGAAAAATCACCACTTTAGATGAAAATTGATCTTTCCTATTTGGAAATAAGATTGGAATTAGATAAATAATCTTTTTAGTTGAAAATTCCTCACTTTGATGGTAAATTTAAATCTTTGTAATTTTTTTTTAATTTTAGGTTGAAAATTTATTTATTTTTTAAACTGAACATTCAACTAATCAATTTGTTGCTGAAAATTGATTTTTTAAGTTGAAAATTCAAATATTTCTTGGAAAGTTCATCTATTACGTTAACAATTTATATTTTTTCTAGAAAATTAATCTTTTTGGTTGAAAATAACTATTTTGTTGAAAATTGGTTTTTTTTAGGGCGGGTGTTGTAAATTAATGTTTTAAACTGAAAATTGAATTATTACATGAATTTAGATGAAAATTTATCTCAGGTAAGAAATTTTTGCATTTTGTTTAAATAAGAATGTCACTATTCTATTTTTAGATCAAAGTTGGTCTTTCTTAGTTGAAAATTCATATTTTTTCTTGAATTCAACAGTTTTTGATTAAAAATGTAAATCTTTTTCTGTCGAAATATAAACTATTAATTTTTTTAATGAATTCATATTTTGTGTTCAATATTCAACTACTACTTTGAAAGATAAAATGTTTTGTTAAAAATTCATTTTCTTAAATTGAAGATCCGTATTTTTTATTAAAAATTCATCTCTTTGGTTCAACATTAATGTTTTAAACTGAAATTTGAACTATTCCATCATTTGTGTTTAAAATTAATTTCTTTAATTGAAAATTAATTTTTTAAACTAATAATTGAACTATTATATTTTTGGTTCAAAAGTTGTCTTTCTTAGTTGAAAATTCGTTTTTCCTTTGGTATTTTTTCTTTGAGAAATGATTTGTTCGATTGAAGATTTGTGATTGAAATTAAAACTTCATCTTTGTTTGAAAAATGAACTAATTTCATGAAAATTTCTTTTTGTTAAAAATTAATTTTTTAAACTGAAAATATATCTCTGGTTCAAAATTAGGTTTTAAAATTAAAATTTAGTAAATAAATGTCTGGTTGAAAATTAATCTTTTTTAGTTGAACAATTAACTATTTCTTTGAAAATTCATGTACTTGGCTCAAAATGTATCTTTTTGGTAGAAAATTAATATTTTTGATTGAAAATTCAACTATTTCCGTTGAAAATCTATCACTTTGATTGAAAATTTAACTATGAATTTTAGTATGAAATTGAAAATTAATCTGTTACAGTTGAAAATTTGTCATTTTAGTTGAAATTTCCTTTTTATTTTTGATTGAATGAGAATGATTCTTTATCTGAAAATTTAACTTTTTGGTATAAAATCTTTTTTTTCCTTGAGAATTCACCATAGTTATTTGAATTTTCATATATA
>JAWWLR010000155.1:57828432-57846482 GCA_035041075.1 Acraspis erinacei | reverse complement strand
AAATAATTCTCGTATTTTTTTGGCGTAAACATGCACGTTACACAACATTACCTTCTTACTGAAATGTATAATGATTTAAACCAAATAAATCCTTTCTTCGACCGAATAATTTTGAGTTAAACAATGGTTTTTGGCTCAATTTTATTTTAATTTATATGGATCGTAAGACATAAGGAAGAATCTAGGATTCAACATTCATAAATATCGTCGGTCGAAGAAAAGATTGATTTGGTTTCAAATCATTATAAATTTTGGAATTTCTTTGAAATAGTTTGAAATAGTTAGCAATGTGTAGAAACCATTTAAAATCCTTTGAAAATAAAATAAATGTATTTTCTAAAGTTCACGTGGAAGCCATTAAATCTTGCGAAAATCCTTGAAATAAATGGAAAACCTATACAATTCTTTGAAATTCCTTGAAATTTGTTAAATCTCTTGACATTTTTTGTAATCTTTTCCAAATACTAAAAATCTTTTAAATCCTTTAAAAGTTTTTTAATTCTTTCATATTCCTTGAAATCCATTAAAATCAGTAAAAATCATTTGAAGTATCTTCAATATAAATGAAATTTCTTAAAATACCTTGAAATCTCTTAAAATGTTTGGAATCGCTACGAATTCCTTGAAACTCAATATATTCTTGAAAGTGCTCTAAAAATTCGTTAGAATCATGCTTAAAATCTTTGGATACCTTAAAAAATTATTTAAAATCCCTTGAATTTTTTATCTCTTGAAAGGCTTCGGGGCCTGTTAAAATAGTTTCGAATCCTGTTAATCCTTTGAAATAATTGAACGTTCTATAAAATTCCTTTAAATCTTGTAGATTTCTTTTAAATGCCTTGAAATCTGTGGAAATGCCATTAAATTCTTTGACTTTGACATTCCCTACAATTTTTTTAAATCTCTTGAAAATATTTAGAAACTGTTAAAGCAGATTGAAAGCTTCAAAACCTTTTAAGATCTCGTAAATTCCTTTTACGAATTGGAGGCCTTCTAAAATTCCTTAAATCAAAGTACTTACATTAAATGACCAAAATAATGTAAAAATTGTAATTTTTTCGCTTGGATCTAATAATATGGCAAGGCGCTGTAATTCTTTGACGATACTTTTTACTCAGTTTTAAATGTGTATTGACATATCTTGAACAATAATTTTAATTTTTAAAAACAAAGAATTTAATTCTACTTACTGCAAAAAGGGCTTGCTACTTTTTTTTGCATTAAATATTTTGTCGAGTGTAGAGCGCTTTAATGACCTGACTGACAAGAAACCATTTTCTGTATACAAAAACCTCCGTTAAATGCCCAGTTTTCAATTTAGCCAAGTCTCTTATAATCATTTTTCACTCAGCTTGAAATCTGTATTAACATTACTAAAAATTCATTTAAAATGTGCCAAGGAAAAAATTTAATTCTACTTATTGCAAAAAGGTCTCGTTTCTTTTTCCTCTTTAAATATTGAAAACCACTTAAAAACTACCCAAAGTGATAAATTAATCCTAAAAGTCAACAAATTACTTTTTTTGTATAAAAAAACTTAAATGAAATGCATACTTTTCAATTTATCCAATTTTATGTAATACTTTTTTTACTTAATTTTAAATAAGGATTAATATTTCCAGGTTTTCCAGGTCTCCTTTTTTACATCAAATATTTCATTTTATATTGGCCAAAAACATTTAAATAAAGCAGAACCATAAATAAACAAATTCTTAATTTTTTGCGAGCATAAGCCATCTTTAAAATCCTGGAAATCTGTGTGAATTCATTGGAATCTCTTGAAGTACTTAAGATCTTCGTAAAATCTTTAAATTTCTGGAGTCTTTATATATTTTTGTAAAACATTTGAAATCCTTGAAATCTGTGAAATTTTTATGAAATGTTTGAAATATTTGTGAAACCTTTTGTGTTCATTTGAAAACATTAAAATCTTTTCAAATCTTCTCAAACTTGTTGAAACCTTTTGAAATAGTTTAAAATCATTTAAATATTTGTGAAATCTTTCTTATTCACTTGAAATTATTGAAATATTTGAAATCGTTTGAAAACTGAAATGTTTTGAAACCTGGTATACTGTACCCTTTTTTAACTCTTTGGTATTCTTGTACTCTTTTGAAATCTTGTATTCATTTAAAATCATTAAAATATTTTTAATCTGTGTGAAATCTCAGAAATCTAGTAAAATATACCCTACTTATAATCTTAAAAATGGTTTGAAAGTTTTAAAATCTTTAAAAATGTTCGGAATCTTTGTGAAATCCTTGAAATCTGGTGTAAACGCCTTTTTAAAATAATTTGAAATCCTTACAATCTTAATGAAATGTTAGAAATGATTAGGAAATTTTTGTGACATTTTTCTAAAATCTTTGTTTTTTGAATCTTTTTTATTCGTTGATTGAAAACAATAAATTATAAAATAGGTACTGGTTAAAGAAACAAACACATACTCTTGAATAGATTAAAGATTTGGCATTAATGTTTTAATTTTCACGAATCACTTGCAATCATTAGGCAAATGTCTAAATATTTAGAAAATAGGAAAACAAATAAAAAGAAAAATTAATTGAAATTCGTACCTCCATAACCACAATGTGATAAAAAGGTCGATTCGTGCAACCATATCTGACAAATCTGATAGCTTTTGCCGTATAATCTCTTAAAACAACTCCAGTTCCAGATGCAAGATGAAGCGGTGTTCGCGGCATTTTTATTAATTCGCAAAATTATTTTATTTATAAAGTATCCGGTCGATCGTAGATTTAATCGGTCTAATAAATACACGCCAGGAGTGCGTTCACACATGTCTAAAACTAGAAACGGAAATGGAACATTTCAACACAACCTCAATGGGCAAATCCACAAGAAAACTGTGGTAAAAATGCGTAAATTCGCAAATTTTCATCAATTCAAGACCATATTAAACTCTTATTCAATTAATAATCTTTCAAACTCCCTTTTCTCTGATTATCTTAACCTAAAAACGGAGTAGAAGATCTATTCTCAAAAGTACTTCGACCTTTATATAATTATCAGCTGACATTTATTTTAGTTATTTCAAGTCAACGATTTACCTCCAATGCCTGAAATGTATTCGATTTTTCATATGAAAATAGAAAATAATACTAAAAATAGTATGAAATGGAGAAAAATGCATAAAAATTTGAATTCCGCGCTATAAAGACGAATCTTGTGTTTCCGGGAAGGATGTGTGCGCCTGCGCAGAATTGAGGAACGCTTTTGCTAACGGTCACGTGACCGAGCTGCGTTTTGAGCGCACTAACCAGGTACGGGTAATTTGTTGTTTTTTTCGTTATTTACGCGCGCCACGTACCAGAAAACCGAGTACCTTCGAAGCCACGGTCGCCGGCTCTCTGCGCGTTTCTCGAGGACGCGAGCTCTGCCCGGAAAATCCGTGAGTTACCCGTTATTTTTCGCCACGGACCATCCTTTCTCGCCTATTGATGAATGGTGCCGATGATGGTTGCCTTCCTCGGGTACAAATGGCGTCGTGCACATGGTCCCGCAAAAGCTGCGAGTGCGATTTTTGACATTTTTGTTGGTCTTTTTACATGAATGCGCCGAGTCACGCACCCGACAACAATGTGGCCGACCGAATGTCTTTTGTGTATCGCGTCGACAGTCTTATCGGACACGTCAAAAAAAATCTTCGCAAACGAAAGGCTTCCGTAGAAAATTCAACGAGTCTCTTTGTACCCGTTTGTACTCACATGATTTTCCACGTCGAGTTTAGTCGAGTTTGTTCCCGCACCACGCCTTTGACTCTGTCTTTTTTCCGAGGCCGCACACGATAGATTTTGTACGATTTTGTACCTGTTCTCGCACCGCGAGTCCGGGAACATGTTTTTATTTTTACTCTTATCCCTTAGTTTGGGAATGCGGGTGAAAAAAGTTGCGAGTATTTCGGAAAATTAGAGGAAATTTCGGGAAAGCACAAAAGCAGCGGATCCAAGCTCGCGTTTCAATTTCTTAACCTTTTCACACATGTGTGAAGGGTGTGAAGCTTGTGTCTGTTTATTAAGAGACGAGTATTTTCATTAATACCCTGTATTTTATCGGCCATCTGATTGGATTTAATTTCCATGATTTTTGTTTATCTGTTCTTTGGAGAAAATTGTCGAGGTTACATCATTTTCGGATGATCGTTTGGATCCTACATTGGTTAATTGGAATCCCTGATTCACTTGTTGTCTTAATTAGTTTAATTTAATCGAAATCTTGCTTTTAAAAGGGAAAGAGTGGTGAGAAAAGAGTACATTTGATGTATTTATGTGATTATTTAAAATGTACATTTAAAGACTGTGAAAGAGTTGGATGAGAATCTATTGTTCTTCACTGAATACAATTTTTTCGATATTTCTTTTTTGAGACATTTTTTCCTAGTTCTTAAGGGTGCTGCTATTGTTTATAATGATTTAATTTCAAAATTCGCTTGCCTGGAAATGTGTCTACTAACAACGAGGATTTGATTTTTCATGTTATACGTTTGATTACATTTGTTTCATTTTGTAATCTATATACCTTATTTTGACCCATCGTGGTTTATTCGTTTCTAAAATTAACCAATGAATGTTTCAAACAAGTTTATCCAGTTCAAAAAATGTTTGGGTTCTATTTATCAAGAATGAGTAAATGTCAGCTGATTAACAAACTTTGTTATCAGTGAAGGAATGATGACAAATTATTTTACAGTCATCAATTCCAAAAATTCTAGATTTTGTTTTTAATTTGCATGAATCATGAATGTCTACTCTCTCCCGTAAAAACAAAATATCAACTTGCGCTGTAAATACCAGATGTTTTCAAGTGATAAGAAAAATCGAACAGCACATGATTCCGGTGCTTATCAGAATTGTAATCGTGGGTATAATATTCATGGTATTATTAATGGCCTGTGGTGCAGTTCTTTTTGAGCTGATTATGCATCATTCGCCCAACGATTGGAAAAACGAGACCTCCTAAAGTCGAATTTCGATTATTATAATGCCCAAAGTTCTTTTCAATCGAAAAGAAACTTATCAACTCGTAAAAAACTCAGGTGTATCTTCTCACACAAACGTTATTCGCGTTCTTTTATAATATTTGTATACTAATATCGAATATGCAATTATTTCTCCTTGAAATGTGTACTGGGTTTTTAATTTTAATCATTTCAACCAATTTACCCCTTTTTTGCTTCGTTTAGAAAGATCAAAACTCTTGCACAATAAAAATATCAAACATTCCTTAAATTTGGGAAAATATGGCCTTTTCATAATAAAGATAAATATTTTCAAACCTTGAATAAAATGAAAAGAGTTGACTCTCATATAAACAAGTATTAATTCTTGGGAGTTTGTCATATTTTTATCAATTAAAGTGGAAAATTGGTTTGAAATTCTCGTCAAATTTAGAGTATTTTTTATTTAGCTGATGTCGAAAATTGTAATGAAAACTGTTGATTTTTGTTGCAGATTGTATATAGCGAGTGTACATAGTGTGATAGGTGTGAGGTTGGTGAGTGGGATTTTAGTTGGCAATGAGTTCGGGCAACAAATCGTCGGTGTCCTCCGGCGGGAGAGGCACCAACAAAAATAAAACTTCACAACACGGAAAATCAGATCATCAATCCAAGTCGTCAGATTCGACCAAGCATGACAAAACCCAGGTTAGTATTAAACATTTCGGAAATCGGCAGGACTGCTGTCACATTTCTCAATCTCATTTTAGATTTTATCCAAGGGGTGAATTATTCGGATTTTTGGCGTAACACTAGATTGCATGGGATTGCTAAGGATGTCTCGGATTTTATAGATTTTAAATGCATTTTTTATAGGATGTATGAAATTTTAAGATCTTCGGGAAAAAATATTATAGGAAAATTAATATAGGCCTATAATCATTTTCCTATATTTTTTCGTAATTTTAGGAAATTCATTACAAAGAATCATTATATAGACAGCGATTTATAGAATAATCATCATTAGAATAAATAATAGAAAAATATTTAAAGAATTAATGTGAAAGGTAGAGAAACTACAAACACTATGTTGGTAATGTTTCGAAAAAAAATACACTTGAAATACTTGAATTTTAAACAAAAAGATGAATTCTCAAACAAATTACATACATTTTCTACAAAACAGTTGAATTTTCTAAATTGTTGAGTCAAATTGTTGAATTTTCAAGCCAAACAGACGAACTCTACAAAATAAATCTCATTACTCTAGTTGCAAAATGTGAATATTATGATAATAATAGAAAAAAATCTTTTATTCATATTACACTGAGTTTAACTATTTTATTTTTATCTCAGATGAAATTAATAATAATCGAAATATAATTGTTTCATTTTCGAGTCAAAAATGCGAATTTTCTAAAAGAAAAGCAGTTAAATTTTCTAAAAAAAATGTTAATCTTGAACCAAAAAGTTAATTTTGAACCGAAAAACAATAATGTTTAACCATACAGTTTGCATTTTAAAACATAAAAGATGAAATTTATACAAAAGCAGATACATTTTCATACAAAAAAAAATGAATTTCAATCAAATTGTAGTATTATTAAGCCAAAAAGAGGAATTTGCAACAAAATAATTTATTTTTAAACGAAATAATTAAGTTATTCAAATAAAACGATGAATTTTTAACGAAAAATTTAATAGTAGACATTTAAACCAAGAAGAATGAACTTTCCACCAAAAATAGTTGGATTTTCTCATTGGTTTCTATTAACTCTGTTCGCGTTTAAGGGGAAAAGGGGATTTTTCATAATTTATAGACTAAAGAATAACATTTTTAATAAATATTGAATTTCATTTTGAATACTCGAAAATTTGCATATTGTTTAAAATTTAAAATACCATTTACACTATTTGTTAGCTCTGAATAGAGTCCAAGGCCATAATTAGACATAATCTCATATGGAAGTACACAAACATAGCGATTCTGTACAAATAAAATTTACACAGTAAACATAAGTGTATTTCCCGTATATCTTTAAAATTAATTTTATATTTCACTTAAATCCGTAGAAGTTCTTTGGACTCATTTTAAATCTTATTAAATTCCCGGAAATCTTCAAAATCCTCTAAAAACCTTTGAAATTCTTTGAAATATTGCAAATATTTTGTAATTTCTTGAAACCCTATGAAATGCTTTAGAATTAGTTGAAATGATCGGAAATCCCATCAAATCTGATCTTATAATGCTTCTGAAATTCTATAATTCGATTGTAGTTTCTCTTTTTTTTTGCTTCAATTCTTTTAATATATTTTAACATTATTTATTTCTGTACTTATTTTCTTATCATTATGTACTATAATCGCAAAAAATTATAAGGAATTCATGATCGGAAAATCATTAAAGATATATACTACATTTCCTATAATATTTGTTCGAAAAGGGAGATTACAAGGAATTGCATGGGATTGAAGTACGGGTGTACAAGTTGCACACCTTATTACAGAAGTATTCCCTCGATTTGATCTAAAAAAAAAGAAAATCTAAGTAATTTCTGCGTGGATTCTATATAGTAAGCTATAGAAAGAAAATGCTATTCAATATTAAAGTTTAAATTATTTTACATAATGATTTTTAGGGTTTCTTGTTCATATTGTAAAGCATTACACTAAATCTAAAGATATACATTTGATCTGTCAAAAATGATCCAATTGTCCGATTGCAACTTTGTAAACTATTTTCAATTTAAAATTTAATTTACATTTTTTTTTTAAATAAAAACATAACTATTTTGTAATTGTTAGCAAAATATGACTGTAAATTTAAAATGATCCATTACAAAAATTTGAATTTGTAAGTGAAAGTTTAAAATTTTGTTCTATAAGTAAAAATTTAACCATTAATTATTTTAAATTACTCAAAAGTAAAATAATTTTACTTTTTTCAGTTGAAGGCGGGCTACTTTGATATTTTTAACATTTTTATTGAGTTTTAAATAAGGAAATTTTGGTTTTTAATTTTTGTTGAATTCGTCAAAGGTATACAATTTTTATCGTTTTGGAAAGGAGATAATTTTGGATCTTTATATTTTAGGAATTGGAAAAAGGATCATTTTTTTATTTTTTGCATTTTTTTCTGAATTGGAAGAGTTTATTATTTTTGTTCTTATCGTTTTTATTGAGTCGCAAAGGAATTTTAATTTGAAGATTTCTTTTCTTCAGAATTCGAAGAGGAAAATTGTTTATTTTTTACATTTTTATTGAGTAGGTTAGGAATTTTAGTTTTCATTTTTTTTCTTGAATTGGAAGACGGAAATTTTTTAAGATTTTTAGAGTTGGAAAAAACAACATTTCATGTCATAATTATCATAGTTAATTTCATTGGTATACATTTTTCTAAATTGTTTTGGGAGGATAGAACAGTCTTTCTCAAGATTTATTTTTTAACACTGCATCATAAAAGACGTTTCTGTTAAATTGAGGGCCTCTGAGGGGCTTCTTATCATCAAAAAAACATTAAATTAAATTGACAAGTTGAAGCCTTAGTTTGGAATAGTTTGTTTAAAAAGACGCTTAGATATGTTTAATGTTGCCTTTAAATTCGATATTTTCAAGTTTCGTACGCTTTGATTTTTAAATATTTAATAATTTCAACTCCTTTTCGGTTTCGCTTTTTATAATAAAAATCTTTTGCGCGAGTTTTTGTCCCTTTGCATTTGAAAGGCTTTCAGATTTTAATAGATCGAGTTTTATTGCCTTTAGATTTTAATTTGATGTTTCAAAATGTCCACATATTTAAATAGAATTTCTGATTTTAAACGTACAATCTTATTTTGAAATTGAAAAATTGAAACCTCCGGAATTTTATTCAATTGGGAAAACACGGGATTTTTATTTAGGATCGGGGATTTTTTTCTTCTATCCCAGAATCTACTTTGTTTCTACTTTATCTGCTTTTTATTGTTTAGACGAGCATCAGAGAGGATACTCTGATTGTTTTAAGATCTTTTAATGTTAATTATATGAGAGTTAAAACTTTTTCCCTTGAAGAGGTAAAAAGCTATAAGAATTATTTAGGAAACAAGCCATAATAAATGAAAATAAAAATCAGAAACCAAGATTAGAACCATGCAAGTCAACATTTTTAGAATAAGTGTTATAATTTCGGGCGATTTTATATAAATTTACCGTAAAAATTATCCCACGGGCATTGAAAAATGTTTATTATATTAGATTTTGTTTAAATTTTAAGAAAACATTGGAATTTGCACGACTTTTGCAATATCTTCATCCTGGCTCATTTTGTAGAGAATTTCGATAGCCTTCAACCTATTTGAGATACAAAATGTTGTTATTTCTGTACGTTGGTTTGGAACAAATTACAAAAATACATATTTCATTTGATAACCGGAAATTAAAAATTAACTGATCACTATATACAAGTTGTAAGTGTTTTTAATCAACTTTCTTATAAGGTTCGTCATTTTTCAACAACACATTCGTCAGGAAAAACGTTTCGAAACTTCAACCTGAAGTTGTCAGAGAACTTTTGCGTACCTGAAAAAGCCTGGAAATGCCAGGGAGATTTTTTCAAAGTCAGGGAATTTGTTCGAGAGCATGCTCATTTTTTTTGTAAATTACAATATAAAATTCAATAAAAATTTGTCTTTTTTGAAAAAGTAGCTTTATATGTACTTATTGAACTATTTGGTTGGAAGTTCGTGTTTTTGTTTGTTTGCTTGATATTAATTAATTAATGTAGTTGAAAATTCAAGTATCTGGGTCAAATTTCATGTCTTTTGTTGAAAAAAGTTCTTTTGGATAAAAAAGGTAATATTCTTGGTTAAAAATGTATCTTTTTGTTTGAAAATTGAACAGTTTGTTTGCATTTTTTTATATCTCTTCACTGAAAAATCTTTCTCAGTTGAAACTTCAACAGTTTTGGTACAAATTATTATTTTTTATTTTTGTTAATATTTATCGTTTTAATTCAAAACGCATCAATTTGATTAAAGAAGCTATTTTGTTCAAAATTCTTTTTTTTTTGCTGAACATTAATTTTTTACTGGAAATTTAACTATTTTGTGGACATTTTTTTTAAACATTTAATTTTAATGTAAAAATGTAAGTGTTCAATTTTTTGATCAAAATTGTTCTTTTTAACCGAAAATTCATATTTTTTGTTAGAAATTAATCTTCTTGGTTGAAAATTCATCTTTTTAATTCGAAATTCAACTATTGCAGTTGAATGTTCATCATTTTTTTAGTTTAAAATTCATGGCTTTCTTAAAAAATTTTACGATTTTTTTAAAGAATTTTTTTTCGCTGTATGCTTTTCTTTTTAACTGAAAATGTAGCTATTAAAGTCTTAGTTGACAATTGATCTTTTTTAGTTGAAAATTGCTGCATTTTATTAAAAATTTGTCTTATTTTGTAGAAATTAATTTTCTTTGTTGAATAATTATTTTTATTTAGAATTCTCTTCTTGGTTGAAAACTCAACTATTCCAGTGAAAGATTCATTCTTTTAGGTAAGAATTTTTTTCGCTTAAAATTCAACTATGTTGACATTTTTTTAAATGAAAATTAAACTGTTCCATGTTTTGTTGAAAATGGAGCTTTCTTCAATCAAAATGCAAGTATTTGGTTGCAAATTAATCTTTTTTAGTCCTAAATTCAACTTTTTGGCCCAAAATTAATCTATTTTGGCTAAAAATGCAATATTTCCTATTTTAAAATGAAAATTGGTTTGAATTATTCTTCAAATTCATGGACTTTAGGGACAAATTTAAGAAATGAGTAATTATGTTTTTAGTATTATTTAATTATTAGTTAATCGATGGTGCTAATATATTTAAAATGTCTTGTAATATAGTCTGTCGAAAACATATTAATTGAATCCTTAGAAAGCGAAAAAAACATTATTTATAAAATACTCGCGAAACTGTATACATATTCCGAGTCGATAGTTTAAAAAAATGCGAAATATTTTAATGGCTCTGTAATATACAAAATTAAACCTTGAAAAAGCTTTAGATACCGGAAAAAACCCGGGAATTGTCAGGGAATTTCTTCTCAGGCTTTGAGAAGACACTCTGATTGATAGAAAAATAGATAATTAGAATAAAACCAATGTTAATTAATGATTACAGCAAAAATCGGATCAGACGCGACATGCACAGATAATTGACACCCGGATGGGAGGTGGCGAAGATGCCACCTTCAAGGAAAGGGTGAAACAAGTAATGGAAATGACGCGTCGTACCGAAGATGAGGTTATCATGGCTTTGCACGACAGTGATGGTGATTTCAATCGTGCCGTGAATGATCTTCTCGAAGGTGTGAGTCCAGAGTGGGAGGTCAAAAAGAAGAAGGCTCGTCAGCCCAGTAGCTCGAAGCAGAGCAGTGAACAACCTGCGGGTCAGGACGAGGGTGGTGAATGGGAAGAGAGAAGGACTCTGCGTGGAGGAGGACCGCCACGTATGCGTGGGCGTGCTAATCATGACAACCGTGGGTGTGAGTTGTGTCACAAAATGGCATAAATGACTCTTTATCGTTTTTATTCATCATTTTCAAAAATCCATGGATTGCTTCGACTGGTCTTTTCTGCTGATTTTAGGGCGTGGACGAGAAAATAAGGAGAACGAGAGGAACATGGAAGAGAGTGGACGAGATGGTGGATTTGGAAATAGAAGAGGCAGAGGTGGTCCTGGCAGATCGGGACGAGGTGGCCGAGGCGGAGGTCGAGGTCTTGGACCTCGTACCTTCGCCAATCGTGGCGATCCATCGAGTTCCTCTCACAGTTTCAATCGACCTATCGAAACGTGGACTGGCAGTGAGGAACAGCAACAGAGTATTCAGGAACCTAAAATGGGTATGTGATTATTGTTAAAAAACAAAAAAAAAAGAAAAAAAAAAAGAAAAAACCCCGAGAAACTCGAGTCAATCGGATATCAGTTGTCACTACAATTTTTCTTCTACAGATGCGTGGAATAATTTGGAGCCTACTGAAGACTGGGACAACGAAGAGTACACTGGTTCACTCGCCGACACAAAAGTTTTCACCCCAAGTACGGCTCTTGATGCTCCAGCGACTGCGGAGGAACAGCAGCTACAAGATTTGCAGCCGCAGTCCATTCAGCCAGTTTCGCTGGCGCCGTTACAGCTGGAGGTAGGATATATCGAAATGAAAAGTCAACTTTTCAACTAAAAATTTAACTATTTCAGTATTATTATTTAACAATGTAATATTTTTCGAAAATTAATGCAATTTGTGGAAATTTCGACTTTTTGGTAGAAAATTAATCTTATTGGTTGAAAATTCATCTTTTTGGTAGGTATAAAATTCAGCTATTCCAGTTAAAGGTTCATCGTTTTGTTTAAAAAAAATTATTAGTTTGGTTGAAAGTTAATTTTTTTCAACTGGAAATTTAACCGTTCCATCTTGAGTTGAAAGTTGACCTTTTCTAATTCAAAATTTAACAACTTGCTTGTAAATTTGTCTTTTTTAATTGAAAATTCACGTAGTTTGTTTTTAAAAAACTACTTTTTTTATAGAAAATCGACTTTTTTGGGTAGAAAATAATTTTTTTCTTTGAAAGTTAATCTCATTTTTTTTAAATGATTCTTTTTGGTTAAAAATTCAAGTATTCTTGTTAAATATTCATCATTTTAGTTGAAAATTCATCTTTTGGTTCTTCTTTTGTAAAAGTAGTTTTATATTACTGTATTTAACAATGTTGAAAATTACTATTCTTTTTTTTTAATTAATTTTTTCAAGTGAAGACTGAATTATTCCATTTGTTTTTTGCAAACTGATCTTTTTTAGTTGAACATTCAAGTTTCTGGTTTAAACTTCACGTATTTGTTGAATTTAACTGTTTTTGATTAAAAAGGAACATCTTCTTTTGGTTGTAATACCAATTACTACATTTTTCGTTGAGAATTCCTCTTTCTTGGAATACAAATTTGATTAATTGGTTTGAAAGGTTTTTATTAAAAATACATTTTTTAGTTGAAGATTCATCATTTTATTTGAAAATTCATCTTTCTGGTTGATAATTCGTTTTTTCTTTGGCTTACAATTTTTATTACTGAAAATTTAATTCTTCTATTTGAAACTTGAACTATTTTGTTGAATTTTTATTTTATTATTTTTTTAACTGAAAATGTAAGTACTATTCCAATTTAATATTAAATAATTTTAGTTGAAAGTTCATCTCTATGATTGAATATCAATTTTTTAACTAAAAATTTAACTTCAATTTTTGGTTGAAAATTCAATAATTCTAGATAAAGATTAATCATTTCAGTTGTAATTTCATCTGTCTTTTTTAAAATTCAACTATCCTAGTTGAAGATTCATCATTACATTTAAAACTTGATCACTTTATTTTAAAATGTAACTTTTTTTTAAATTTGTTATTTGAAAACTGCAAATGTATCCTTTAGTTGAAAACTCGTTTTTTTTTTAGAAAATTCATTTTCTTTTTTGAAAATTAATCTTGATATTCTAGAATTAACCCTTTATATTGAAAATTTAAGTATTCCAATTAAATATTCATCATTTTAGCTGTAAATTAATTTTGTTCGTTGAAAGTTAACCTCTTTTGTCAAAAATTCATCTTTTTATTTTAAAATAAATCTGTTCCAGTTAAATATTTATTATTTTAGTTAAAAATTCATCACCCTTGTTTAAATTTTGTTGTTTTTTTGTGGAAAATTAATTTTTTTAACTGAAAATTTATCTATTCCATTTTTTGCTGTAAACTGATATTTTTCAGTTGAAAATCGTGATTCCATATATTTTGTTGAAAAATCGTCTTTTTGGTTGAAAATTAATATTTTTTTTATTGAAGTTGCTATTGAAAATTTTATTGTAAAAAATTCAATTATTTTACTTAAAAATTTAGAAATTTGTAGCGTTTTAAATTGAATTTAATATAGTACTATGGAAAATTATATCTGGAAAAAATCTGGAATTGTCAGGAATTTTTTTCCCAGGATTTGAGAAGACACCCTGTAATCATTTACAATGCAGTGGCGATTAAAATTAATTTTTAATTCTTAGGATCATCCTAAATTGCCAGAGATTCCTGTAATGCAGCAGTCACAACAGCCCCTACTTCCGCAAGCTCAGCCACTTCAACAGCCCGTACTGAGTATGCCGAATCTACAACTCTCCCAGCAGTCAAATACTGTCAGCAGTGGAGTTTTGACCGCCGCTCAAACTCAGTATTTCACGCAACTCTCGCAGCAGACCAGTGAAAATCTCAAGCCTACTGGACAACCCACCTACTCCTCTACAATCTCCAGCCAGGTACTTTGAGTTTTCATTTCCCTTGTACGAATTTTTTTTACTTGTCATTGTTTTGTTAAGATTCCAGTTGCAATTCTGTTCAATATTTCAGCCCCAGAGACAACCAAAGCAACGACCTCGAATTCCGCCGCCTTCTAAAATCCCCTCGAGTGCAGTAGAAATGCCAGGCGATGCTGTAAATAGCAGTATAGGTATCTTGGATGTTCAGTTTGGTGCAATGGATTTCGGCACAGACGCAAATTCCTTGGACGCGCCTTTGAGTGAAAAATATACGACTAGCAGCTCCACCATTCCCCTGCCTGAAAGTAATTCCAACAGTAACACTTCCAACACTGCCAATAGTACCTCAAACTCGCTTGATCTGGAATCTGTTCAGACCGCGAATCAGTACAACACAAGTGGCCAAATGGTAATTATATCAAGATTACTTTTAGCAGGTTTCACAGACCGTTTCCTATGTCTCCCATTGTACCTTATATGCAGTTAAGATCCGTAAATTAGCCGATTTTCAAGATTTGATCCCTATGGTAACCCTATAATGCAGCCCATTATATAACTTTTCTTTCAATAAATTAACTCGTGGATGATTAACCTACTGTTGAATTATCTTGAATTATTTTGAAATATTTTATGGTATTTTTTAAAGATTCCGAGAAATTTTTCATAGATTTCAATCATTTGAAGGGGGATTTTTAGGATTTTAGGGTATGTTTAAATCTTTTTATATCTTTTTATGTATTTTAATACATTTTCCAGGATTTCGGAAAATGTCATTACAGACTTTTATCATATTTTAGTTTATTTCAAGGAATTAATTCACGGGAAGTGAGGTATTTCGTGTAGCGTTCTAACAATTTGAAGAGATTAGACAGTCACCCTGCATTTTTATTAATTGATCCTGAGTTCTTCTAAGTTCTTTCGAATTTTTGTTTAAATCACTTGAATTCTTCCAAATTTAATTAATCTTAGTCAATTCAATTGATTTTTTGAAGATTTTATTTAATTGATTCTATGGGTCAATTGATAAAATGGCCAAAGGATTTAAAATATTTGATCTGATTTTTTCAAATTCCTTGGCATTTTCAAGAGCTTTGAAAAATTTCAAAAGATTTTAAAGGATTTAAAATCGTTTAGGTTATTTTGAAAGATTCCAAGTAATTTTTAATTGATTTCAATAGTTTAATGGAATTTTAAAGGATTTGAAATGTTCGAGGAAATTTTAAGATTCCAAGAAATTATTCATTTGAATGGATTTCAAAGCAATTAAAATATTTTAGCATAATGCATTTTCTAGAATATCGGAAGATATTGAATGATTTTAGAGAAGTTTTTAAGATATTCTAAAATATTTCACGTTATTTTATCAGATTTCCGAGGATTTCCATGATTCATTCATTGAAACGTTTTCCAGGATTTCAGGGAATATCATGAAATTTCACTGGATTTTATAATATTTTAGTGTATTTCAAAGAATTTATTCACGGGAAGTGAGCTGTTTCGTAGGGGTTTAAAGAATTTAAAATATTTTAGGAAATCTCAAAAGATTCCAAGAAGTTTCTAATTTATGTGAATAATTTGAAAGGATTTAGGATAGTTGGAAATATTTTAGGTTAAATCTCCTATGATTTCAGGAAATGTCGCCAGATTTAATAGAATTTTACGTGATTTAATAATATTTTAGTGGATTTTAAAGAATTTATTCTAGCGAAGTGAGATATTCCATGGGACTTGAAAGGTTTTAAGATTTTTGACATTATTTTTTTGGAATTCATTCTAAATTCTTATTACTTTATCTTGAATTTTTCCTAATTCTTTACAAAAATTTTAATTCACTTGAATTCTGCAAAATTTACTTAATTAATGGATATTAGTTTGAAGGATTTTGCAAAGGTTTTAATAATTTTAATTAATTTTAATTTTTTAATGGATTTCAAAGAATTTATTTACAAGAATTGGGGGGCTTTCGTAGGTTTTCAAAGGCTTGAAGAGATTTAAAAATATTGTTTGAAATTTATAGATTGAGTTTTTTAGTAGTCATTAGGCACTTCTTATGTTATAAATGAGAAGGGGTTTAAAGATTTGAAGAGGTTTGATTTTTTTTTTGGATTTCACCTTGAATTCTTTTAAATTCTTTAATATTCTCTTGGGGTTTTAAAAATTTACTTTAATTCTTTTGAATTTGCCTAACTCTATTCAATTCAATGAATTAAAAAAAAATGTATGTTTTTATTTAATTGATCCTGAATTCTTTTAACCTCATCTTGAATTCATAGTTGTATCATAAACTTCTTTTTATTTCCCTTGAATTTTTCTAAGCTCATTTCAAAGTTACGGAAGTCAATGCAATTTCCTCATATTTTTAAGTTGTTTTAATTCATTTGAATTTTGTTAATTCGCCTTGAATTTTTATGAATTGAGTCGAATTCTTCTCGTTTATCTGAAATTGATCTAAGTTCATTTCAATTTTACGGAAATCAATGCAATTGGTTTGATTTTAAAAATATTCGCCAACTCATATAAATTTCTTGGACTTTAACTTTAAATGTTTTGAGGTCGTATGAATTTATCCTGAATTTGTTAATCTTTTAGTGCGAAAAAAGTACCCATAGGGACTATGAGGCCTGTTTCAGAATTAATTTTTATTCCGAAACTTGTCGATGAATCTATGCTAAAATTGTCTGTATTTTTAATTTCAGATTTCTAGCGACAGTATGTCCTCTGATCATTCACTAAATTCCCAAAACTACTCGAATCGTGCAAGCACCACAACTCAGTCTGTAGATATTTCGAAGCAAGACTTTACCACGCAAGTGTCTCCGAATAACGCGACGACTTATGGTTCGACGGCGTCTTATCCATCACAGAAAACTTCCTACCAACCGGCAAATGCGACGCCCAACAGCTACAACACGTATTCGGGAAGTACACAGTCTTTCCCTTCGGTTACTGGGGGAAATACCAACAGTTATTCTGCCACGGTCTCAGTGTCGCAGGCGAGCTACAATACTTCGTATCCGCAGTCGAGCACCGCTTCCTTTAGCCAGGCATCGCCTTCCGTTTCGGTGTCCGCAACCGCTGGTTACAACCAGACGACGACTGCTAACCAGGTAAATATTTAATTCAATGCATATCCAAGTAGTAGACAATATGCTATCAGGGTGTCTACCCTACCTGGAAAACATATGGAATTGTCAGGGAATGTTTATCTGGATAGCGACTTAACCGGGAAATGATACGAAATTTTATGAACCGGGAAAAACCGTGAAATGACCGGGAATTTAATTTAAAACCCGGGAATTTATTTGCTATTGTAGCAAAATTTAAGTCAGAATTCTTCACAATTTGAGAGTTCCCTCTTTTTAATTTTTATTAAAGAAGGTACTTTGAGCAGTTTTTTGAGAAGAAGTAGTATTTGAAAAAAGAAATATTTCTGAATTAGAATATAAATTTTTGTGTGGGGTTCGTTGTGCAGCCATGTTTTTTTTACATTCTCATCATTTATGATTGAGAAAGTATTAGAATTGTCGGAAATTTAACACCAACGTGTTTCAACGGATCTCCACGTTTCGTGACCCCCTGAATCCGAAAATAGAGTTTTTACGATGGCGTGTGTCTGTCTGTCCGTCCGGCCGTAAACACGATAACTCTCGCAAAAATGAACGGATCAAATCCATCTTTGGCACACTTTTTGTAGGTCTCAAAAGAAAGGACGAGTTCGTTAACCAGCCATTTTCGATAAAAATTCAAAAAGTGAGCACATTTTGAAAATTTTTGA
>JAWWLR010000155.1:57779045-57790135 GCA_035041075.1 Acraspis erinacei | reverse complement strand
AAAACTGGTAAAATATTGCTAGGTCGCAACTGTGTGTATTTAATGAACGTTTTAAGCGGAAAAGTGTGGATGGGGACGAATGACTCCTTATAATGGAAAAAAAAGTTACCGCAAGGCATCTCTTTTCATTTTTTTAGACTCCTTTAAACGTCCTTGCGTTTAAAATAATGTTGAAAAGAAATTACGACTGGCTTTAGGTTTTTCTTATATTACAGTTTAGAACACGGAACTGTATAACCTTCAAGATTAGAATCGTGACTTTGAAGAAGTCGAAGCGCTTTATTAGCGAGTAGAGACCGATTTTTGAGAAAGGTTGTCTTTTGTACAAATTATGTAACGTTTAAACGTAGGTAAGGTTGTAAACGGACGACTACTAATCTTTATGCACCTGTGATGTTTTCGTTCTCGTTCTTTAGCGGTCGTTTTCTTTTTTGTTCACTTCAAAAAAGAATACAAAATTAGATCACTGAGACAAATGAGGATTCATCTTTTCACACCAAATCTCTCTCTCTCTCTCTCTCTCTCTTTAGTTTCCTGACGCATTTCAGACCTTTTGTGCCAAGTACTTATAATTGCACTGACTCGCCCCTCTTTCTCTCTCTCTCTCTGCATTTTTTTTCCTTTTATTGACTCATACGAGTTAATTTAATGAAGATCATTTGACAGAGATCATAATTTCGCTTGATCATTTCTTCAACTTTTCTTTCACTCGTTGCTTTCAACGATATCTCAAAGCTCTGCTTTGCAAATCTTTTTTTTTTTCTTTCGTCGAAATCGAAATCTTTTTAACACAGAAGATTTCGTAAATTTTTTACACGGCACAAAAAGGAGAAAAAAGATTATGGCTAGTAATTGTATTTGTCAAGTTGAATCGGTAAATTATATTCAACGTAGAAAATTATTGTTGATTGTTTCTTTGGTAGTAAATAAAGTTCCATCTGAACGGGTGAAGCATCGCAAAGTTTATTTTTCAAGTTAGAGATGCTTTGGATGTCGCCAAGAGTGTTGGATTTATTATAGAAATTATTATTAAAAAATTGAATAAAAAAAAGGTTGGTATGTGCGTGAAAAATGTTTGAAAATAGATTAGACCCGTTTGTAATGAATGTAAATTTGTCCTGATGTTTCTTTGACAAAGTCGATCACTTCGCTACGCCGTATGATTCCCAAAATCATTATCTGTACACATTAAGTATAACTGCTCATTTATGTATCATAAAGATATTCATACAGATCAGCCCGAAACACGATAATAGGTTCTCTTTTGGTTTTAGGATGTTTTTTTTTTAGTTCACTCAACTTTGTATACACTTGGATGATATTAGAGAAAAAAGTACTGTAAGTGTAGTGTACCGAAGAATTATATATATATATAAAAAAGTAAATAAACAAACCGCAAGAGTATCGAGTGCTCGAAGCAGGAAAACAAATGGCTTACTAAAAGTGTCCAGAGAAAGTGTGTTTTTTTCATATTGATTATATCTTAATAATTTTTGTATTTTTGTCAAATATTAACCGATCGATCGGAAATGCAAAATGCATTAAGCCATTACTGCTAACTATTAAATAATAATTATTATTATAAATAATAATAATAGCTACTACTGTGTATAAATATGAATATCTTAAGAATAAATGTATTGAAAGAAGAATTGTTTGTTTTCCATTAGCGATTCAAAAGTGGAGATGCTTCAAGAGATTTTTAAAATAATTCATGCCTCGAACTTACCACGTTATTAACACTATTTGACACTTTTCAAGCGATAACACTATTTTGCCGTATTTCGGAAAAAATGAGACTAAAGGTACTATTTTGTCTCAATGGTCCATTAATGCCACCATTACTCTAATTTTGGTTTTAAAATATTTTTTAACAAAATAATTGAATGATCAATCAAAAATAATATTTTAAACCAAAAAGATGAGCTTTCTACAAAACAGTGCGACTTTTCAACAAAAAATATGCATTTTCAAGACAAAAGATTAATTGTCCACCAAAAAAATATCAATTCTCAATAAAATATATACCATGGAGATTAACTTTCTACCAGAAAAGACGCATTTTCAACAAAATACATTCATTTTTAAACCAAAGAGTTGATTTTTTTGACTAAGAAAGATCAATTTTTAACTAAAAATAAACTAGTTAAATTTTCATTTAAGGCGTTTAATTTTCAATGCAAAAAACGAATTTTCAACAAAACCAGAAGCTCATACGCGAGCGACCCACTAATTTGCTTTGTCTTATTTTATTTGGAGATGAAGTTCAATTAAATGATGCTTTAGCATATTAAAAAAGGTAATAATAATAATAATACTGGTTATTGGTTCGACTAAGTGATTAAACAAAGTAAAATATATTGAAAAATATACGACAGAAAATATTAATGAAGCAAAATATTCAATTTCAGAGATTATTAAATTATTGCAAGAAATTAAGTAAAAGAAAAATATACAGAAATTAATGAAAATTAAGTTTTTACCATTATACATTTTTTAATCTTTTTTTATTCTTATTAAACATATAAACATTTTCTTATATAAATAAATTTGTTTAAAATCTTTAAATGGTTCAAAATATAAAACATTCTTAGTGGACTTAGTGGACTCCGCAAACAAATTGACTCTTAGAAAAAAGTTCAACGTCCTAATTTTTTAAACTCAATTGTTTAAATAATTAATAGTTCTTGTAAATTTACAAAGCAACCTAGAAAAGAGTCATCGGATAAACATTCTTAGTTGACTTCGACTCGTAGAAAAAAGGCGAAACTCTTAATTTCTTAATCTAAATTGTTTAAATAATTAATATTTCTTGCAAATTTACAAAGCAACAAAGAAAAAAGGCATTGAATAGTCATTCTTAGTTGACTCCTTAAACAAATTGACTGATAGAAAAAAGACAAACTCTTAATTTTTTAATCTAAATTGTTTAAATAATTAATAGTTCTTGTAAATTTACAAAGCAGGAAAGAAAAAAGGCATTGAATAGTCATTCTTAGTTGAGTCTTTAAACAAATTGACTGGTAGAAAAAAGCCAAACTCTTAATTTTTAATCGAAATTGTTTCAATAATTAATATTATAGTAAATTTTGCAAAGCATCAAAGAACACATTGATTCAGTAGCGAAATAGTTTAAATAATTAATATTATTGTAAATTTGCAAAGCATCAAAGAAAAAATTGATGGAATAGTCATTCTCAGTTGACTCTGTAAACAAATTGCATCTTAGAAAAAAATACAAACTCTTAATTTTCCGATCGAAATTGTTTAAATAATGAATACTGCTTGTAAATGTATAAAGCAACATAATAAATTGAATGTATTCTTTAAAAAATAGCTATTTATGAAAATTGTTTAAATAATTACAATGTTTGAAGATTAAATAAATTTAAAAAAAAATGAGCTTCACTCGAATTCGGCACGATCGCTGTAACTTATTCGCTAGCAATGGTTACATCCATAATTTAAACAGATCCCTCGAACTTGCATTGACGCCGGTTTCTACCAATGCATGGGAAATAAATAGTAATGCCTTACGTCGTTACTGGACCAACATTCAAATATAGGATACTTGAATCCTCAACTAAAAGAGATTAAATTTCAACCAGAAAGTTGCATTTTTTAAACAAAAAATTGATTTTCTATAAAAATTTGATTTTTCAACAAAACATATTAATATCACATAATACTTTTAATCAAATTAATACACGTATTTAATACCAAATTGGCGCATTTCCAGCCAAAATTACGATTTTTACCAAAAAATGTGAAATTTCTACAGAAAAAAATCAATTTTCAAACAAAAATGACGAATTTTCAAATAAATAAGTAAATATTCTACTAAAAAATAAGATTCTTCAAACAAACAGGAAAAGATTAATTTTTCAGCCAAAAAGACGAATTTTCAAATAAAAAAATTTATTATTCATGACAGAAAAAAGTTTCAATCAAATTGTAGAATTTCCAAGCCAAAAAGGCGAATTTTCAACAAAACCGTTATTTTCATAAACAGAAGGTTCAGCTTCTATAGAAAAAATGAATTCTAAACAAAATACATACATTATTTACCAAATAGTTTAATTTTCTACCAGAAAATATGAATCTTCAACAAAATACATACCGTTTTAACCAAGAAGTTGAATTATTAAACTAAAAAATATCAGTTTTGTTCTAATAATTATTAATCTTCAATAAAAAAAATTAATTTTCTACAAATCAATTTAATTTGGTACCAAATAGTTGAATTTCCTAACATATTGTTAAATTTTCGAGCCCAAAATAGTTAAATTTTCAGTAAAAAAATTAATTTTCAACTTAAATTATTAATATTCAACCAAAAAAATGAACTTTAAGAATCACGGAGACGAATTTAAAAAAAATTGTAATACTTGATATTTCAACCAAACAATATTTTAATTTACAATAATACAGTTGAATTCAGCCACCTACAAATAATTTTGACAAAATTCCTATCAACAATTTCCTAGCAAATTGTTGGTTTTCGAGTCGAAAATACGAATATTTCTACAAAACAGTTAAATTTTCAACACAAAAGTTCAACTTTAACCAGGTAGTTGCATTTTTCACCAAAATAGGTGAAAATTCTACAGGAAAATATGAATTTTCAAACCAAAAATATTTTTGCATTTTCAACAGAAAAAATTTGTTGTGAAAGAAAAAAAAATCATTCAAATTCTTAAATTTTCAAGCCGAAAGGGCGGATTTTATGTCTTATTGAAGATACAAATTTTTTGAGAATTAGATACAGCTTGGTTTTTATATTACATGAAATTTATAGTTTCATTTTTCGTGTTTGTCAGATCAAAGTTGTATCATTTTGAAAGTTTGCGCGCCTTTGACCATCTTGCGGATGTTTGGCGAAATTTTTTCCGGCTAAATCTAAATGAAAATTCTAGATCTAAACATAACCTATCTACCTATCTCTATCAAATTAATCCGTTCGCCCACGTTCGCCGTTTCCATGCTCGCTGGTTTTCTAAGTTTCGAAGTTTTGATTGTTTTGAAAGTTTTTGGCCTGCGGGAAATTGAATTCATGCAAAGAATAAAGATGTTTTAATTCGCCAAAAGACTATAATTATGTCAAAATGATGAAAGTGAAAAAGTTGTTATTGCCGATTAGGTCTTACAGTACGAAAAGGTACAAAAAGTTTCCATATCAAAACACAAAGTTTGTTAATAATGCTAAGGTTTTAGAGACAAATGATGATAATCGGAATCCAGGAATCAGTAATAGGCTTAGAATGTACCAAGAAGATGCGATGGCCGCTGAAATTAGTGCGAGTCATAAATTCGAAGAACTTCATGAGGATATGGATGAATTCGAATCTGATTTCATGAATGCAGGAACATCACATAGAATGCACGAAAGGTAGAAGTTTTTATAAATTATATAGAACTCAGAGACGGTATACAATTTTTTTTGAAATGTCGATTGTCAATTATCTTAAATAATTTATATGAAAATGGTGGGCTTCCCCAATAATTTAAGGTTTTTCAAAATTTTGTTTGGTTTATTCATAATATTAGTTGAAAATTAATTTTGTTTTGTAAACTCAGATTTTCGAATTGAGATTGAATTGAAATTCGACTGATTTGTAAAGCAATTCGATTTTCTAAATTGAAAAAGATTGTTTTTCAATGAAAATTTAACAACTATTGCATTTTTGGTTTAAAATTAATTTTTTTTGACTAAAAAATCAAATATTTGGTTGAAAATTCGTCTGTTTGGTTAGAAAATCAATCCTTTCAGTTGAAAGTTCGTGTTTTCGGTTAAAAAAGCAAGTTTTTGGTTAAACTGCAACTGCTTTGTTTTATTTTGCTTAAAATAAAATATTCTTTGGTAGAAATATCATCTATTATATTTTCTATTGAAAATTTATCTTTTTAGATTGAAAATTCCCTTCCTTGGTTTAAGGGTTAACTACATTATTAAAAATTCATTTCTATTGTTGAAAATTCATAATATTAGTTTAAAATTTAACAGTTTTGTAGAAAACTCGTCTTTTTGCTTTGAAAATTCGACTAGTTAGTCGAAAATTCAATTTTTTATGTTGAAAATTCAATTTAAAAAAAATCGCTTTTCTAAATTAAAAATTACTTTATTTCAATAAAAATTTAATTCCCATCTTCGGTTGAAAAGTGATTTTTATGCTAGAAAAGTATTTTGTAAACAAATTTATTTATTGTTTAAAAATGCAACTATTTGGTGGAAAGTTAATCTGTTTTGGTTGAGGATTCAACGATTCTGTTCAAAATTCGTATTTAATTGTGTTTTATTAAAAATTGAAATGTTTTTTGGTAAAAATGTCAACTATTATATTTTTCACTGAAAATGTATCTTTTTAAGTTAAAAATTCAACTCCTTGGTTAAATGTTGGACTACTTTCTTATAAATTTATTTTTTGGTAGGCTGTGTCTAGTCGTCCCGAATTTCGGGATGGCGAGACACTGCGTTTTTGGTGAAGGTACATAATTTTAGTACCAAATTAATTTCACTACTAAAATTCACTAAAATTAATTTAACTACGTGGTTGAAATTTTATGTAGTTTGTTGAAAATTCGTCCTTTTTGGTAGAAACTTAATGGTTTTAAATTAAAAAGTCAACTTTTTGGTAAAAAATGCATCTGTTTGGTTGAAAATTAACTTTTTCGTTGAAGCTTCATATTTTCGGGTTAAAAATTTAACTGTTTTGTAAAGAATTAATTTTTTTATTGAAAATTATTTTTTTAATAAAAAATTAACTACTCCATTTTTTCTAAAAATTAGTCCTCTTAGTTTAAAAATCTAAATAATTTGTTCAAATGTATGTAATGTGATGAAAATTCGTATTTTTTGGTAGAAAATTAATCTTCTTGGTTAAAAATGCATTTATTTTGTTAAAAATTTGTTTTTTCCAGCCGAAAATGTAATTTTCTTAGTTGAAAAGTTAATTATTTAGTTAAAAATGTAAAAATTTGTTTGAAAAGTTAACTGATTTGTAAAAATCTGGTAAAGTCAGGGAATGCCAGGGAAAACTTGATGGAGTTGAGGAATTTTTTGAAAAACTGAAGTTGAGGTTAATTTTATTATTTTATTTATTTTATTAATTTTATTTATTTTGATAGAAAATTTATCTTATTGGTTGAAAATTGACCTTTTTGGTTGAAAACTAATTTTTTCTTATTTAAAATTAACTGTTTTAAATGCAAATGTAATTGTTCCATTTTTTGTCGAAAATTTATCTTTTTTGATAGAAATTCAATCTTCTTAGATGAAAATTATACTATTTCCTTAAAAATTAACTTTGATTTTATTGAAAATTAAGTTCTTTACTGAAATGTGAAAATTCAACTATTTGTTGAAAATCCGTCTTTGTAGGTAGAAGAGTGCTCTCATTAGTTTAAATTTCATCTTTTCATTTAAAAATTAATTTCGGTGTTTGAAAATCTAACTATTTTTTTGAAAATTATTTTCTTTTTTTAATGAAGTTTAGTTAAATTAAATTTATCTTTTTAGGTGAAAATTCATGTATATGTTTCAAAATAAATTTTTTGTTTTGTTGAAGATTCATCATTTTAGCTTAAAACTCTATTTAAATATTCCACTTTTTGTGAAAAATTTACCTTTTTTTGATAGAAATGTAATCTTTTTCGTTAAAAAAGGTTCTGTTTTGTAGAAAATTTAACTATTTTACTGTTTGTTAAGAATGGTTGAAAAACAAATATTTAGTTAAAAATTTGATTTTTTTAAAGTCGAAAATTCATTTTTTGGGTTGAAAATAGCACTATTTTGTTAAAAATGCATATTTTTCGTTGAAAATTAAATACTGTGATTATAAATTAATTTCATTTGCTGAACATTCGTTTCTTTTTAGTTGAAAATTAATTTTTTTTGACCGAAGATGCAACTTCCATTTTTACTTGAAAAATATTCTTGGTTGAAAATTAACTAATTTTGCTGAAAACTCGTTTTTTTGTTGTTTAAGATTTACATTTCTAACTGCAAATTGAACTATTCTATTTTCGATTTATAAATATATCTTTTTAAGGTAAAAATTCATGTATTTAATTGAAACTGTTAACAATTCATATCTGTGGTGGAAGATACATAATTTTAGATAAAAATTTATTTCTTAGGTTCAAAATTATCTTTTTGATTTGGAAACTCAACGAAAAATATTGTATTCTATCTTGATTAAGTAAATCCTATAATTTATTTGTTTCTAATTTATCTTTTATGTTGTAGTGAACTTGAGGTCCAGAAGGAGAAGTTGAAGACCAAAATAACCTTTAGCAAATACTTGAAGGAAGTCGAGCCCAGTTTCTTAACTTTTGCCGAAAAAGAAGAAATAAAGTCTCTCCACGAAAGGGATCCAAATGAATGGTCTGTTGAAAGATTGAGCGAGAGTTTTCCAGCCTTGCCCGCCACGATAAAAAAAGTGTTGCATGCCAAATGGAGTCCTAAATCGGTGGAAACCGTCTTGCGATACGATGAGAAGGTAATCAGTAATTGGGAAGCTTTTCGTGCCGGAGAATTACCTGTGACACCAACAATGGAAAAACATCTTCAGAATTTTAAGGATAGACACATTGTTCTAACGGACAGGGAAAAACTGGCGAAACGATTCGTGCCCCCCAAAATGAAATTTCCCAAACCAAAAAGTAATATTTTCTCGAGAATCGCTAAGACTTTTTTGCTTCCGAGCGTTGATCAAAAAGTGAAAATGGATAACGAAAATACTGATTTGGAGATTAGAAAAAACTTTGAAGATGAAAGCCGAGATTTTGAGTCCAACAGAGATTTGCACAAGAAACGTGTTCTTAAAAACAATACAAGTTGCGATAAGAACAATTCAGATTCTAAGCCCAACAGAAATTTTGACGAGGAAAATATACGTATTGAAAGCAACACAAATTTTGACAACAAAGACATGGATTTTCAGACCAGGAACAATTTCGACGAGCAGAATCTTCGTTTTATAAGCAAAAGAAATTGCGACAACAAAAATACGGATTTTGAGACGAGTAGTAGTTTGGATTGCAAGATTAGGAACTTTGAGAAGAATGAGAATAAACATCAGGTTCAGAGTTTGACGATTAGGGAAAGGTACCAGAATACAAAAGTTTCCCCGAGGGAAGAAAATCCAATGACCCTGCTTTCACAGAATCTAAAAGAAAATGCGTACATAGGAAAAAACAAGCGTCTGACCTTTGATGAATTTTTGATAAAAAATGTTGGCCAGACGAAAGATTCTTCTGATCCAGAAGATATCGTTTTGAAAGAAACATATAAAAAATACCTGGAAAAATGTGCATTTGAAACAAAATCTGCTAGTTCTTCACCCACAGAATCGGGAATTGATAAGGGAGATTTTAATTCTGAATCTGAAATTTCCAGTGTCGAAAGAAAACTTTCATCAGTTTCCTTAAATGAAAGTGAGAAAGGATCGGAATCAGGGATTTCAACAAGAAAAACAAGAAGAAATGAAGTCTCCAATTTCAATAAAGGGCCACAAACCGATCTTATTTCGCAAAGAGAGGATAACTCATTATCATTGAGCATCGATAGAAGTGGTTTAGATACTTATGTAAAAGAATGGATAAAAAAAGGAGATGATCTAGAGCATGATCCAGATTTTATAAAAATTCCGAAAAATAGGTACAGAGAGGGAATGACCTACAGAGTGAGAAATTGTTATTACGATGACGACGGTGAATTTTTGTACAAAGTTCCCGGAGTGCACAACTGAATTTTTTTAATGCAATTTTGTACGTAGAATTTTCAGTGGTGTTTTTATTTGTAATTATTGTAAATAATGAATTAAAACCTGTGGAAATAAGACACAATGTTTCTTAATTACATTATTATATCGCATACAGAGTGAGAATATTTTTTTTGTGTTTATATGAAAAGAAAATATTTTATTTTTCTATAACCTCCAATGAATGGGGTGCACAATTTTTTTTTTAATAACGATAGGACTTTTCTGTCTAAGAAGTGTCGTTTGAACCTCATGAAATATATTATATTTTGAATTTTAATATATACTTATTTGTTTAGCTTTAACGTATGGAATAGAAATTATTTATCTGTTTTAACTACACTGAAAATTTCATTTAATTGTGGTTTCAGGCATTTTTCTAAATGACCTTCACTTAAATCGAACGACGTAAATGGGATTCCCAGTGTATGAATAAAAGCGAATGTTTTTTGTGTTCTTAACGCCAAATTTGGTGCCCACTAGGAAGTTGTTGGCCATAAGGTATTTTCTTAAACATATTAAACAAAATAAGCCATATTTGACTATTCCCACAACATTCTAATACTGTAACGCTAAATAATATTCTCCACTTAGTGCTTCTTTTTGATTATGCAAATTTAGAAAATATTTAATATTAGGTACTAATGGTTGCTCAGGCGGGTTATTTCTACAAGGCGATTGTCAGCATTCCACTGACTTCTGAAAAAAGAATTTTAAAACATGAACTTCAATAACCAAGTAGTATCGTTATTGATAGTATTTGTTTATTTCAAAAAGACTCGCGCATTTCGGCACATGCGCAGTTGAAAAAGTTGCTTACAGCGCCTTCATCGGCACAAAGCCGGGGCAGCCAATGAACGTTGCTTGATAAAACATAACCTTCGAACTCGCGGTAGAGGTGGGGGCTATGAAATTATGGAACGTGTACGTTTTAAGGTCGCGGAAATAGGAGGAAGTCTACTGTAAATGATATTTTACCATAAGTAATTTGGTCATTATTTGTCATTTTGCAATAGCTATTCAATTAAATAATAAAAGTTCTCAATTTTGTGTGAAAACATTTTATTATTTAATTTAATAGCTTTTGAAACATAAATAATAATATCCACACTCAGTTATGGTGAAAAATTATATTTTTTCAAGTTATAATGATAAAAAAAGTGTATTTCACCTCAGGCAAATGGTATTAGTTGCTTGACCCTCGGCGTGCAGACATCTTGCCAATTAGCAAAGATATTATAAACGTAGATGCGGCAAAGATATTATAAACGTAGATGCGGTGCGTGGTTAGTTACCCGCCATAAATATAGACGGCGCGTCCGGCGAAAA
>JAWWLR010000155.1:57711130-57724320 GCA_035041075.1 Acraspis erinacei | reverse complement strand
GTAAATGAAATCGGTTTGAGGGGAAGGGGTCACGGACTCAGGGGTGCCAATTTTCGACGGTGTCGAATCTACATTTTCAAACGTAGAAGCACAGAAGCAAAGTGGAATAGGAACTCATTTGGAAAATCAAACCGCCACAGACCGGATGCAATTTGTTTTCTTTTTGATTTTACTGATTTTAGTTTGCAATTATTAAGAGATTTTTTTACATTTGCTGATTGAAATGATTGCGTGATTTCTGCATCTGTATTTTGACTGGTAAGTTTTGATTTTTATTCAATAGAATATGATTTATGCGGTATATTGCTCGTATTGTTATTATTAGTTGTCATATTTGTATAGCATTAATAATTTTTAGGATTGAGTTTCAAGTGATGTAAAATAGAGTTGATTAATTTGTTTTGGAAAAATTATAGGCTAGTTTTTCTATTTTTCGTTACGGATCGTGATTATTTCGGCGTTCCTCGTCTCATTCTTCGTCCTTTTCCTAGAATTCAAAATAGAAATTCCCGGTATTGTTTTCGTTGAGGCCATTTTAACAATTCGCAGAATTTGAGTCGCGTATTTCTTAAAACTAAACTAGAAACTGAATCACAATACGATGAAGAAAAAATATTGATTATAAATTTAAAGATTGGATTTATAAATAATATGGCTAATTGTATTTAATTAAGAGTATTCTTATAATAATTTAGTAATATAAATAAAAATAGTAACTAATTCGGTTCCAAAAAAATGTTAGTCTTTATAGATAGAGCTTTCAATTATTTTTGTATAGTGATTTATTCTCGCGCTTTTCCTAGAATTCAAAATATAAATTCAAAGTATTGTTTTCATTGACGCCGTTTTACCAATTCGCAGAATTCGATCTGTGTATTCTTAAAGCTAAACTAGAAAGTGAAATAAACTAGGATTGAAAGAAAAAAATGGAATTTTTGGAATAACTGGATTTGTGAACAATATACCTAATTTTATTTAATTAAGAGTATTCCTATAATAATTGAATAATCTAAATAATAATAGAGTAATTAATCGGTTCTGGAAAAATAATAGGCTTTAATAATGGCTTTTCAATTTTTTTAAAGTTTCCCTGTTTTCCCCCTGTTTTCAAGAAAATTTTCATTTTTCTAGTTTCTCGTAAATGCAAACTGAATTGCCCAAAAATAAAATTCAACTATTTCTCGTCGAATGTTGCTTCTTTTTAATTAAAAATTCTACTATTATATTTTTGATACAGAATTCCTCTCATGTCGTTAAAAAATCTACTACTTTTTTGAAGATTTAACTATTTTGTTAAAAATTATTTTTTTATTTTAGTTGAAAACTAATTTTCTTAACTGAAAATTCAACTATAATGCGTCTTCTTTGTAGAAAATTAATCTTCTTCATAGATAATTCATATAATTTGTTGAAAGTTGAACTACTTTGTTAGAAATTAATTTAAATTCTTGAAAGATTCATCTTTTCGATTGGAAATTTAAGTATTTTGTTTAAAATTCTTTTTTTGTGTAGTTGAAAATCAATTTTTGGAACTGCAAATTTAACTATTTCATTTTTTGTTGATAATTATTCTTTTAGTTTACAATTTCATCTATTATGTTGAAAATTTACTTCTTTCTTTTAGAATTCTTCTCTATTGGTTAAATGTTCTACAATTTGGTTCAAGATTGAACTATTTCGTTCAAAATTCGTCCTTTTTTTAGTTCAAAATTAAATTTCTTAAATGAAAATTTAGCTAATCCATTTTTTGGCTGAAAATTGGTCGTTGTTAGTTGAAAATTCATCTACATTCAATTTTTCATTAAGGATTAATACTTTTTCTTTAAATTCAACTAATTGGTTGAAAGTTAAACGACTTTGTAACCAAATTTATTTGATTAATTAAAGATTTAACTAATTTGTTTGAAATCAGTTTTGTTTTGGTTTGAAAATAAAGTGTTTAGCTGAAAATTTAACTATTAAATTTGTTGTTGAAAATTGATTGTTTTTAGTTAAAAAAAGATAAAACTATTTGGTTAGAAATTTATGAATTTGTTGTAAACTTGTCTTTTTTTGGTAGAAAAATTAATTTTCTTGATTGAAAATTTATCTTCTTGGTTGAAAGTTGAATTATATACTTTGTTAAATAATAATATCATTAGTTGAAGATCCATCTCTTTGGTTTAAAATTGAAGTATTTCGTTGAAAGTTCAATTAACTTGTTAAAAATTAATTTTATTAGTTGAATATGCATCTATTTGGTTAAACATTGATAGTTTTTAATTTAAAATTCAACTATCTTATTGAAAATGTACATTTTGTTGAAAATTAATATTTTCGGGTTGAAAATTGAACTATTTTGTGGTAGAGGAAGCAACAATTCTGTTGAAAATTCGTCGTTTTTGGTTCAATTCCACGTTTGTTTTTTATTTTAAATGTAAATCTTTTGTTATTGAAAATTCAACTACGTCTTTTAATTTGAACTTTTTTGTTTAAAATTTTTATTTTTTTTAACATTCATAATTTTAGTTGAAAAGTGGACTATTTTGTTAAAAAGCATCCTTTTTTGTTCGAAAATTCAACTACGCTTGGTTGAAAGTGCAATTATTTTTGTTCAAAGTTCATTTAGTTGAAAATGTATCATTGTAAGTTGAAAATTAAGCTAATTTGTATCAAAATTCGTCCCTTGTGCTTAAAAGTTGATTTAATTGTCCAAATTTCATTTAATTAATTTGAACCAAAACAGGTAAATTTTTAACAAAAAATGGAGTAGATAAAGTTTCATTAAAGAGAATTAATTTTAAGTAAAAAAAAAGTTTTCTTCATAACAGTTAAATTTTGTACCAAATAGTTGAATTTTATACTAAATTGTTGAATTTTCAACAAAATAAATAAATTGTTAACTAATTAGTTGAATTTTTAAACAAAAAATGAAGTAGATAAATTTGCATTGAGAATTAATTTTCAATAAAAAAATGAAGAAAATTCAACCAAAAAAATTCAGTTTTAAGAAACTAGTTCAAGTTTGAAAAAATATATTTCTCCCCAAAACAGACGAATTTTCAACAAAATATATACATTTATAAACAAATAGTTATTTTTTCTATAAAATTGTTGAATTTTCGAGGCGAAACAATCATTTTTCTAAAAGGCAAATGAATTTTCAACACCAAAATCTCAATTTTCAACAAAAAAGTTAATTTGCAATCTCGACTGAAAATAATGAACTTTGAACTAAAAAAGAGAGAAGGGGAAAAGAATATGAAAAAAGTAAAATTTTCATATATTATCGACGTATAACATTAAATAATATTTGAAATAAACATTGACGTTCATTATTTTAGTAATTGAAAAATTTTAGGACCCTATTTTGACACTATTTTTTAAAAACTAAAATAATTGATTGCATTTTGAATGAAGTATTACTGGATTTTTAACATAACAAAATTGTTTAATTTGGAGTACCCAGATCCCCGATTTGTTACACCCGGTTTTGTAATTCCTACAATTGCTGGCCCAAGCACTTTCTCAGGGGACAGGGCGAGAAACAGTTGCGACTCTCGCCTCGGAAGGGTCGCAGTGCGTGAGTACTTAGTCGAGTATATTGCGCAATATTATGCATTTTAATTAGAAACTGCTCAGGTGATACTGACAGCGTGCGCTTCTATTCCTCCGATTTATCAACAAGGCTATTTGCAGGCAACTCCCGACACTGTTACTAAATCGGGGTTCTGGTGTATCTCTATTAATCGACTGACTGATAAAAATGATTGAAAAGCGGAATTTTGATGCAGAGATTATAATCGAGTGTAACTAAATGAAATAAAATGAATTTAATATGTTTTTAGTTAGTAAAACTTGAGAGGAATAGAGTAGAATATAGCCAAGATGCTCGGAAGGCCCAGGAAGAAAGGACATCAAATTCCTATCGTTGGGGATTCGGATGTTTCAGACGAATCTATGAGTTGCAGTCCAGTCGACACTACAACGTAAAAATCAATTCTATATTATTAATTTTTTTCATCATAGAGTATTAGACATAAATTTGATTAAAATACAAAAATCTAATCATTTGTAGATCAGAGCGACATGATTCTAGTTTCCCACGATCATCGCAACGTTCCCTTAATTTCGAAAATTCTTCAGATTATGCAGAACCAACAACGGCACCATACCAGAAAAAGAAAACGTACGCCACTCCCAAGTCTAGGGGTAAATTTAAATTATTCTACACAATTTTTTTCTGTATCTGTGGTCAATTAAAGCAAGACGAGAAAAATTATTTTTAGGAGGGATCCAAAAGCCAAAAGACAAAAATATTGATTCGTATTTGACGAACAGGACACCTAAAAAGGGTCGCGGTCGTAGAAAAAGAGACTCTCAATCGTCGTCTCAAAATTCAGATGAAGACACTATGTATTTTCTCATCAAGGACACAAACTCTTCGCTTGATGTACGTATTCAAAATATATAATAATTACTTAGGGTATCTATTCCACCTGGAAAACCTGAAATTGCCGGGGTTTAAAATTAATTTTTTTAACTGAACAATTAATTATTCTTTTTTTCGTTGAAAATGATTCTTTTTTCGTAAATGAATATTTAACTATTCCATTTTTAGTTGTAATTGATCGTTTTTAGTTGACAATTCAAGGATCCGGTTGGAAATTCATGAATTGTTAGAAAATTCAATATTTTTGGGATGAAAATTTAATTAATTTTATTAAACTTGAAATTTAACTATTACAGTTTAATATTCTCTTTAGTTGATCATTTGTTTTTAAACTAAAAATTGATAACAATTCAAATTTTGGTTGAAAATTATATTTTTTAGTTGAAAATTCGTCTTTCTTGGTGTTAATTAATTTTTTTTGGTTTAAAATTAATCTGTTTTCTGAAAATTCAATTATTCTGCTGAAGGTTTATCACTTCAGTTAAAAATTCGTCACTTGGTCTGAAAATGTAACTATTTTGTCGAAATTTATTTATTTGGTTTCAAAATTATTTTTTATAACTGAAAATGTAACTGTTTTTGATTGAAAATTTATCTTTTTTGTTTCAAAATTCAACTATGTTTGGAAACTCGTATTTATAACTTGAAAATGCATCTATTTGGTTGAAAGTTAATATAATTTGGTTAATCTTTTTGGTTGCAAATTTAACTATTTTGTGCTAAATTAATTTTTTCTTTGGCTGCAAATTAATTTTTTTACTTCAAATTTAACTATTCAAGTAGAAACTTAACTATTTTGTTGAAATTTTGTTATCTTATTTTTGCTAAAAAATAATTATTTTTAAACTGACTAGTTTAACTGACTATTCTGGTTTAATGTTGCATCATTTATTTTGGTTGCAAAATTATCCTTTTTTTCCAGTTCTAGTTAAAAATTCATCATTTTGCTTGAAACTTATTTTTTCAACTGAAATTAAATTTTAACTATTCAATCTTTGGTTGAAAATTGATCTTTTTAAGTTGAAAATTCATGTATTTTTTTGACAATTCGTATTTTTGGTGAAAATTATTCTTTTTGGTAAAAAATTCAACTATCCACTTAAATATTCATAATTTTGGGTAAAAATTCATCTTTTTGTATTAAAATTCTGCTGTTTCAGCTAAAGATGAATCTTTTTAGTTATAAATTCATCAGTTGGGTTTAAAATGGAATTTTTTAACTGAAAATTCAAGTATAGTTAAATATTCCTTATTTTAGTTGAAAAATCATCTTTTTCGTTAAAAATAAAACTAGGTGGTTGGAAGTTAAACTCTTCTGTAAAAATTCATCAACTTTGTTAAAAATTTGTTTTGATGTTGGTACAAAATTAATTACTTTGTAACTGAAAATTTAACCACTCAATGTTTGGTTTAAAACTAATCTTTTTTAGTTAAAAATTCAAATATGTGGTTGTAAATTGATTTTTGTAGTTAAAAATCCAACTATTTGCTTAAGAATTCGTGTATTTGAAAAATCGTCTTTTTTGTTAGAAAATTAATCTCTTTGATTGAACATTGATCTATATTGCTGCACTTGCAATATTTTTACTTGAAAATGTATAGGAATCTGAAGTGGTTTAAATTTAATTAAATTTAACTAAATATGCGCTGAATTTTAAGTAGAAAAAGATAAAATTATTGTTTTTTAAATTATTATTAAAATTCGCGGACTTTAGAGACAAATTCAAGAAATGATTCCTTATGTTTTTAGTATTATTTAATTATTGAAATCATTGATGCTGATAATTCGTACTATGAAAAATTTCACCTGGAAAAAACTTAGAATTGTGAGGAAATTTTGAAATTTGATTATCGTAACTGATTTGTTATTAATTTATAACCAGGACATTGCCGATGATTGGATAAAGAAGTACAAAGAGAACAAAGAAGACGCTCTCGAGATACTAAGTCAATTTTTCGTCGACTTGAGTGGTTGCAAAGCACGTATTACTACTGAAATGCGAACCCAGATGGATAAAAACCATATGATTAACAGGTTGACTGAAGAACTGGACGAGGTAGTACATAGTCAATTAAATTAATTAATCATTATTTATTTTTCATTTGCCTTATTTATTATTAGTTATGAATTAATTTAATCATTATGTATGTTAGAAACAAAATTTTGATTCAAATTTTTACAGGATGTCGCAATAAAGTATCCGTTGATAAAAGCTGGCCAAAAATGGAAAGACCTTCGCGTAAATTTTTGCGAGTTTTTAGACATTTTGGTTAAGCAGTGTCACGAGAATAGGATAATTTATGACAAGTATTTTTTAGAAAATATTATTCTCTTTCTGATTTCACTCTCTGAATCACAAGTGAGGACTTTCAGATTCACAGCGACCCTTTCAGGTATAATCAATCATTAGGATTGTAACTATACAGGGTGTCTACCCAATCTGGAAAACAGCAATTTTCATATACGTGGAAAAAACTGGTAACCTTTGGGAATTTTTTTGAAAGAGAGACTAATTTTTTTCATTGCATTATAAAATGAATTAAAAATTATTCTTAATTTCTAAAATTCGCTTTCTATTTCATCATTTCATACGATATTTAAACTATTTTGTTGAAAAAGCGTGTTTTTTTCATTAGAAATTAATTCTTTGAGCTGAAAATTTAACTATACTATTTTTTGTTTAAAATTAATGTATCTGGTTTAAATTTCACCTTTTTTCTTCACAATTAAACAATTTGTTATTTTGTATCTCTCTTGACTCAAGCATTTTTCTTAGTTTAAAATTCAACTCATGTTGAGAGGTCGTCTGTTTTGCTTGAAAAATCATTTTAATTGAAAATTCGTCCCTTTAGTTATAAAATGAGCTGTTATGTTGAAACTTTTTTTTCTTTGGCTGAAATATACTTTTTTCTCTAAAAAATTCTACTACTCCAGTTAAATTATTTATTATTTTGTAGAAAATTTTATGTTTTTTTTTAATTGTTGAAAATTATTATTTTTTCAACTAAAACTGTTAAAAATTCATCTCTTTGGTTGAACATGACTTTTTTTAACTCAAAATTTAACTACTCAATTTTTGGTTTAAAAAATTATCATTCTTAGTTGAAAGTACTCCTTTTTTGATGAACATTAATCTTCTTGGTTGAAAATTCAAATATTCTAACTTAAGATTGATAATTTTAGTAAAAATTCATGTTTTTGGTTTAAAATTCAAGTATTCCATATAAAGCTTCATCATTTTGCTTCAGAATTCATCACTTCATCATACTAAAATTGTAACTATTCTAGTTGTTTATTACATTATTTTCGGTTGAAATTCATTCATTTGGCTGAACATTAACTTTTTAAATTAAAAATTGAATTACTCAATTTTTGGTTGAAAAATTATCTTTCTCAGTTGAAAGTTCATCTTTTTTGTATTAAATTTAAATATTCCAGTTGAATATTTATTATTTTAGTTAAAAATTCCTCACTTTGTATGAAAATATAACTATTTCAGTGGAATATTCCATTATTTTAGTTGACATTTAATTTATTTAATTGAAAATTCATTTTTTTGTTGAAAATTAATCACTTTTAGTTCAAATTTCAACTAAGTATTTGAAAATTTGTCAAGTATCATAGTTAAATATTCCTAATTTTAGTTGAAAAATCATCTTAGTGGTTGAAAATAAAACTGCATATTTCATTTGAATATTTTATCATTTTAGTTGAAACTTCATCTCTTTAGTGGAATATTTATTTTTTAAGTGATAATTATAATCAATTTTTGTTGATAATTTGTCTTTTTTAGTTGAAAATTTAACTCTTTCGTTGAAAATGCGTGCATTTTATTGATGAAGTTTGATTGAAAATCATTTTTTTATGATAAAATAATTTGTTAAATTCCAAATTTGTATTGAAAATTGTTTTTTTTTTGTATGAAATTTAACTATTCTGTTGAGAATTCATGTATTTTCTGGAAAACTCGTCTTTTTGGTAGAGAATGGTATAAAATGAATGTGTTTGCTTAAAAATGCATCTATCTTGTTGAAAATGCAATGTTTACACTTGCAAAGTAAAGAATTTGAAGTGATTTAATTTGAATTAAAAATATTGCCCACATTAATTGTACCTAAATGTGCACTGAACTTTCAGTATAAGAAAATAAAATAAAAATTGGTTTGAATTATTATTATAATTGATTGACTTTGGAGATAAATTCAAGAAATGATTGATCAAATTATTGGTCAAAGCTTTCTAAATTAAATATATTAATTGAATCCCTAAAAACTGGAGAAAAAAACCATTATTTATAATATACTCGAGAATGGTTCCGTATTATGGAAAGTTATATCAAGAAAAAACCTGGAATTTTCAGGACATTTTTTTCCAGGACAAGAGTAGACACCCTGTTATAACGAACAAAAAAGAACTTTATTCACATTCATATTTTTAATTACAGTAATGAAACTTACGACAGCTTTGGTGGAAGTTGTTGCGGAAATATTGAATGATTTGAGGGAAACTAATTGGGAGCACTTGGATGAAAGGCAACGTGAACTGAATGAAGACATTGAGCAAATGAGACGCTCGGTGGCTGAAATGATTGAATCAGTTTTCGTTCACAGGTTTAAAGATATTTGTCCAGAAATCCGATCCATTTGCATGAGAGAAATGGGCCTCTGGATCCAGAAATTACCTCAGGATTTCCTTGATGACAATTGCTTGAAATATATCGGTAGAGTCTCTGTTTTTCCGTTCATTTTAGCTAAAGGTGTACAAAAAACTCTACGTTTGAGTCAGGCATTTTGAAAAAAATTGCGAAAATCAGGGAATTTCTGTAAGAAGTTAGCCATTTTTTTCTCAAATCATTCTTCACTTACTTTTTGAAGATAAAGTCACTGTAGTCACTTTTCTTTAAATATCTTATGGAGAATAGTCTATTCTCCATGAAATAACTCATGGGTTAATCACTATTCAATATATTTTCTGAAGATTCCGAGAAATTTTAAATATATTCAATAATCTGAAGGAATTTTTAGGATTTTAAGATACTTTAAAAATTATAAGGAATTTTCAAGAGCTTGTAAAAGTGTCGAGGGATATCAAAGGATTTTAAATATTTGAGGAAATTTTAAAAGATTTCAAGGGATTTTTTCATTATATTTATTAATTTGAAGGGATTTCAAAGCGCTTGAAATATTTTAATATAAAGAATTTTCTAGAAATTCGGAAGATATGGAACGATTTTACAGGACCTATAAGGTTTTGTAAGCTATGTTAAAAGATTCCACGGGATTTTATCATATTTCCGAGGATTTCAATGACTGTAAGGGGGTTTCGAAGCTCTCAAGGTATTAATTAATTTTTGGAACTCACCCTGAATTCTTTTGAATTTGTTTAGTTCATTTTAATTCTTCTGAACTCAATTGATTAAAAAAATGGTAAAAGTCTTTATTTAATTGTACTTGAGGATCAATTGATAAAGTGATCAAAGTATTTGAAATATTTTATGGTATTTTTTTAGTTCCTTTGCAGTTTCAAAAGCTTTACAAATTTTCAAGGGATCGAAATATTTCAGGCTATTTAAAAAGATTGCAAAGAAATTTTTAATTTATTTCAGTAACTTAGGATTTCAAAGAATTTGAAATATTTTAGTGTATTTTAAAAGAAACGCAGGAATTTTTAAAAGTTTTAAAAAGTTTCAGGGGTTTCTAAGGATATCAAAGGATTTTTTTACTTATTTTAATAGTTTGATGGAATTTCAAAGACTTTAAAATATTGGGGAGTATTTTAAAAGACTCCAAGGCATTTTCAAGAGACTTAAACAATTTCAAGAAATTTTCAAGGGTTTTAATATTTTTAAGGGGTTTCAATGGATTTCATCAAAGAATTTATTCCAGGGTTTCCACCTTGAATACAATTTTTTTTCTCTTAAAATAGTTATTTCAAAGGAATGCTAAATGTAAATGAAATCTTTTAGCCTATTATGAAAGAAACCTCTAGTTTATAAGCAATATTGCTACTGAACAGTTTTTTATTTATTAAGATATAATTGATATTTTACTCATTACATAATAAATAAAGACATTTATAGGCATTTTTGTACATTTTACCAATTATTTTATAGATTGCAATGAATGAATATTAAAGTATACATTTTTGTGATATTCAACTTTAAAATTATAAACATTATTAGTTGAAAATGTCGATGTTAATTTAGTTTATGAATTAGAATCAGCCATGGCTATATAACGGTTTTTCCAAGGGTTTCACTACACCGTTTTTGAGTGTACACCAGATTACAAAGCATTACTAAAGATTTTAAAATATTGAAAAGGATTTTGAACATTTTATAAAGATGCCACCCATTTCAAAGATTTCAAAATAGGCCTGTACAACAAATTTCAAATATTTTACAACAGTTTTATAAAGCTATTAAAACCTTTAAAAGATTGAATGGATTTCAAAGATTTGAAAAAGGATACAGTACACCAGATTTCAAAGATTTCAAAACATTTTGAAGATTTGAAACGACTTCAAAAGGTTTTAGAAGATTTGAAAAGATTGCAAATATTTCAATGATTTCAACGAAAAAAAAGATCTATGAAAAATTTCATAAATATTTCAAAAGATTTCCAATATTTCTCAACATTTTCAAAATATTTCGAACATTTCATAAAGATTGCAAGGATCTCAGAGATTTAATAAAGGCCTGTGCACCAAATTTAAAAGATTTCCAACATTTCTAAAGATTTTTAAACTTTCAAAAGATTTTGAAGATTTTAAAAAGGCTATAGTCAAACAGATTTCTAAGATTTTAACGAATTTTACACAGATTAAAAATATTTAAATGACCTCAAATGAACACAAAAGATTTCATGAACAAAGATCAAAGAAAGCTCTCAAAAATATTTTAAAGATTTAAAGGATTTCAAATATTTTACAAACCTTTGAAAAGATTCCACAGAAATTTCGCAAAGATTTTAAGTACATACTTCAAGAGATTTTAACGAATTCACAAACATTTGAAAAACTTGAATTCATGACCTGCAAACCCAGAATTATTATTAATTTATCCTGAATTATTTTGAATTCATCTAAATTCAATAGATTTAAAAAAATTTTTTTGTTTAATTCATCTTGATTTATTATGGATAGCATCGAATTCTTCTAATTTTCCCTAAATTCCTCTAAATTCAGTTAAATATTATTGTAATCAAGGGCATGTTTTTGACTTGCAGAATTTGTTTACAAATGATTTCAATTCTTTTGAATTTAACTTGAATTATTTTGTATTCATTAGTCACCTCTTTGGTTAGAAATTAGTAGAATTTCAAATATTTAAAGAGATTTGAATTTTTTAGTTCACTTGAATTCTTCTAAATTCACTCATTTCTATTTAATTTAATGATTTAAACTTTGTTAAAAACTTTTTGTTCAATTTGTTCTAAATTCTTTAACGTCGCCTTGAATTCTGAGGAATTTCTCTTAAATTTTTCTAAGCTAATTTCAAATTGACTGACTTCAATTAAGTTTTTTCATATTTTTTAATTGTTTTCAATTTATTTGAATTCTTTGGAAGCGAAAAAAAGTACCCTATGAGCTTGGCAAAAAGTGCCCTTTGGCGAATTTCTGTTTCATAAAATCTAAATCAACTGAAGGATGGAACCTTTATGACAGTTCCGGAGAAGTTAGACTGAAATGTCTTCAAGCTCTGCAGCCTTTGTACGCTTCAGAAGATATGTGCCCGAAACTAGAGAATTTCAGTAGTAAATTCAAGGACAGGATTGTTAATATGACTCGCGACAAGGAAAATGAAGTAGCTGTGGAAGCAGTGAAAATTATGATTTCCATCTTAAAACATCATCCCGAGCTCCGCACGGATAAAATGGATGAAGTGATCTTTGAATTGGTCTTTGAGTCTTATCAACCACTCGCTCGAGCAGCCGGAGAGTATTTGAGCAAGCGTCTAATCACGTTTAATGAAGACGGATTCATTGAAGTTAAGACTTTGATGCAAGATTTGGTGCTCTTTTATATAGAGTCTGAGATTCCTGGACATGCGGATTTATTGGTAGATTCCCTGATGGAAATCAATGAGATGATGAAGGACTGGGAATGCATGACTGATTTACTTCTTGGAGACCCGGAGGAACAAATTTCGGAGAACCAGGATAAAGAAGATAGTGTTCTTATTGAGTTGATGGTTTGCTGTATAAAACAAGCTGCGACTGGTGAGTTTTTTTTGTGTATAAAATAACAATATAGTATATTTCATGGTGGCCACTCAAACTTCAAAAAAATATTCAGGCTATTTCCCGGTTTTCTCGGTCAAAAATTGAAGTTTTCCCGATTGACTATCAAAAGTGCTTGTATTAATAATAATTATTCAATAATAATAGAATTTATTATCTGAATTTTTAAAGGAATTAAACATTTTAGAACTTCAAGATATAATATGTAATGTGTAAATGATTGCAAAGGTGATTTAAGACTTCACATATCAAAATGCACTTAAAAGAAGAGAAATGCGGTGATTTTTCAAGAAAATAAGGCGTATAATAGGAGAATAAACATTTCATTGCTACATTTCTTAGATTTCAAGTCGAAATATATTTCATTTTTAACAAAGAGTTGAATTTTCTAGCTAAAAATTTGAATGTTTTAGAAAAAAACTTAGGGGGGGGGGGGTATCGTTAATTCGATGGAAAAAAGGCATATTTTTGAGAATTTATTTTGGCTCTACTGTTAGTGTTGGTTTATTGAAAAAAT
>JAWWLR010000155.1:57682001-57694353 GCA_035041075.1 Acraspis erinacei | reverse complement strand
TTGTAAAAGAATTAAACCTGGTATTTAGAAGAATGGAGTTTAAAAAATCCCTGTTGTAAATCAAAATTCGTCACAATTTAAAAGTTCCTTCTTCCAAATTTAAGAAAAAGAAAGTACTTCAAGTAGTTTTTAGAATCGAAGTAGTATTTCGAAAAGGTAATGTTTCTGAGTTATAATATAAATTTTTTTAAACATTTTTTATTGAGAATTTAACTTTTTTGTTGAAAATTCAACTACTTTCGGTTAAGAACTAAACTCTTTTGTTAAAAATTATTTTTTTTAGAAGATTCATAATTTTAATTGCAAATTCATCTCGTTTTAAAAATGTTACTACTTTTTTGAAAATCAAATTTTCAACTAAAAATTTAACTATTTCAGTACAAAATTTAACTATTTTTCTGAAAATCAGATTTTGCTGTTAAGAATGGAATTTTTTACGGAAAATTTCACTATTTAGTTGAAAACTGATCATTTTTATTTATAAATTAAACTATTTTCTTAAAAATCGAAAACTGACTTTCTTTGGCTAAAAATGATTTTTTTGCATTTTAATCACATTGTTTAAAAATTCTTCTTTTTAATTGAAAATGAAAGTATTCCATTTAAATATTCATAAGTTTAGTTGGAAATTCATCGTTTGGGTTAGAAATAAATTTATTTGATTGAAAAATATACTCTTTTGTTTATATACCTTATGTGAATTAAAAATTATTTTTTTGTTTGAAAAGTTAGATATTTGATTGAAAAATCTTTTTTCTTTGGATGAAAAGGATTTTTTTCAATGAAAATGAAATATTTTATTGAGTATTTGTTTCTTTTTTCGTTGAAAATAATTTTTGCTTCTCAACTGAAAATATTATTCTCTAATTTTAGTTGAAAATTAACTTTTCTGGTTGAACATTCATTTTTTGAGTAAATTTAATTATTCAATTTATTTAATTTTTTAAATATTTCAATTGAAGATGTATTGTTTTAGTTAAAAAAAACTCATGTTTGTTGTTTAAAATTCATCTATTCTAGTTGAGGATTCATCATTTTAGTAATAAATTCATCAATTAAGATGAAAATTCATTTGTTTGATTAAAAATGTAACTATTCAATTTTCTGTCGAAATTTTTTTGTTCTATTTAAAAATTCAACTATTTGGTTGAAAATTTTCTCCTATGATATTAAATTCAACTATTTATTTAAAGTTCATGTAATTTGTTTAAAACTTGTATTTTACAGTAGAAAATTAATCTTTTTGTTTAAAAATTAATCTTATTGTTTAAAAATTTACCTTTTTGGTTAAAAATTCAAGTATTTCAGTTAAATATTAATCATTTTTGTTGAAAATTCATCTGTTTTGGTATAAAATTCGACTATTCTAGTTGAAGATTTATAATTTTATTTGAAAATTCATTTGTTTTGCAATTTTTTCTCTGTTGCGTTAAAGGATGATTAGAATGAACTTCATGATTTAAAATAAATGTTTGAAATTGCGACAAATATGTATTTTACCACCCTGTTCTTGAATAATTGAGACAATTTTTCGTCCAGAATATCCCATTTAAAAAGTAAAGAGAGTTGAGAATTGCATTTTTCTGAAACAATTTCATAATGAGTCTGTAACACATTTGAAAATATCTATAATTTCTTGTTTTTACCCCAGTAAATGATAAAGGGTTTCTACTAACCAGGAACACCTGGAAATAATCAAGAACTAAAATAAATCCGGGAAAACAGTCGAATCGGGAATCCCATTTAAAGTTTTTGAAACTGTTAAATTTTTTTTTAAATTGTGATAACAAGACAAATAAATTTGAATGTTTATTGTTTCAGCCTGTAATGAATATCATTATCAGAAATTATAAGATTGGAAAAATTTCACAACAATTTGGAACTCTTTTATAATTAAAAAAAATGTTTTCATAAATAGCGATGTTTAAAAACAAATTTTATGTAGTATTTTCCAAATTAGGACATATAGAGTTTTCGACAAAATAGTAGAATTCCCAGCCAAAAACGGGCTTCGACAAAATGGTTCAATTTTTAACAAAACAGTAATTTTTATTCCATATATATCAAGAATTTTGAGATGAATTCTAACCCACAAATTTAATAGACTTTTCTATTAAACAGAATTAACTTTCAACCAAAATAGATGAATTTTGAACCAAAAAAAAGATTACATTTCTACCAAAAGATGAATTTTCAATAAAAAAAAATGTTCAAGAAAACAGCAAAATTTCAGCAAAATAATTGAACTGTCCACCAAAAAGTAGCAATTTTAACCAAAAGAGATTCATTCTGAACCTAAAATATAACAGTAAACTTTTCAAATAAAAATAATTATTTTTAACCAAAAAAGAGTATTTTTTTAGAAAATAGTTGAATTTTAAACAAATTAATGAAATTTTAACCAAAAGAGATGAATTCTGAACCATAAATATAATAGTTGACTTTTCAAGTAAAAAGAATTAACTTTCAAACAAAATAGATGAATTTTCAACCAAAAAAGATTAATTTTCTACCAACATGGATGATTTTTCAACAAAATATATGAATTAACAATCAAATACTTGAAGGAAGTAGTCTTTTGTTCAACCAGAAAAATTAATTTCCAAACAAGAAGATTAATTTTCTACCAAAACAAACGATTTTTCATCAAAATACATAAATTTTCAAGGAAATAGTTGAATTTCCCACTAAAAAGGACCAATTTTAAACAAATAGTTTAATTTCAAACTAAAAACGATCAATTTTTGATCAAAAATACAATTTTCAGTTTACAAAAATTGTAACGATTGATGTATTTTCAACTAAAATGATAAATATGTATGCCGAATAGATCAATTTTGAACTAAAAACATGAATTTTTGGCCAAGAAGATTAATTTCTACCAAAAAAGACGATTTTTTAACCAAAGAGATGAATTTTTAACTAAAATTATGGAATATTCAATTGGAATTAATCGAAAATTGTTGGAATTATTAAATTTGGTTAAAAATATAATAATTTTTAAACACAAAAAACTAATTAAAAAAATGAATGTTTGAGTAATAAAAAATAATTTTTAGAAAAATAAAATAAAATAGCTGATTTTTCACCATAAAAAAAACAAATTAATTATCAATTAACATGATGAATCTTCAACAACAACCAAAATAATTTTAACAAGAGTTAAGCCTTCAATTAAGTAGTTTAATTTTTATTTAAAAAAAGACGAATTCTCAACGAAAAATGTGGTAATTGATATTATAACAAAGAAAAAACATTTCAATTTCTAATAAAACTGTTGAATTAAACAAAAAAGCCACTTTTCAACTCCGAATTTTCAGTTAAAAAATTAATTTTAAACAACAAAAAAAACGAATTTGCAACAAAATAATTGTTATTCAGTTTTATATTGCAATTTATACAAAAAATTATGAGCGGTATCAAAAGAATTCCCTGAAAATTTCAGGGTTTTTATTTTAATTAATAATAAATAAATAAAGAATAATTTAAACTTTATTGGCGCTTCTAGTAAGAAATTTTATGTTCGCAACCGGAAAACCCCGGGAATTTGGTCGGTGAAATTTAGGAATAATTTGAAAAAAATGTATTCAGTAAATTAAATAAGAAATTCAAATTTCAGCAAATCGAAGAAAAAGAAGCTAAGGAAACCGGAGTGAGTGATTTTATCAAAATTAAATTTAAACTATTTCAATTAAGTTCTTTTAGAATTCTCATTTCTCTATTTATTTTCCAGATTATCGGTTTCCAAAATAACATTACCACGCCTAAGTTCTAGTGGAAATGACAGTAATTTAGAAATCAGCTTGATTGGAAATGAAGATGACAAAGTTTCACCACCACCAACAATCGAAGATTCATCGTCATCGTCAGTTTCAGTTCCGTTGCCTGATAGAAGCAACTCTGGAGGAAGTCTCTCAAATCTCTTAATTATGTAAGTAAAGAATTTTACATTACATTATCCAATTTTAATATTTAATATATTTTTTATTTTTCATAAAATAATACTATTTTTTCCTCAGGGAAACGGATGAGATTATGGAAGAATCAGATTTAGTTGAATGAATGATAGATAAACGTCTATAATTTAAGGTATTTTATAATCGTACTTTTTGCATTACTAATAAATAAAATAAAAAATTTCAGTTTGCTCAATTGTCAGTTAAAAATTTGATATCTTAGTTTAAATAAGTTAGGATTACTTATTGATATTCTATTTTTTGTTAGTACTGATTTATCAGAAAAATGTGATCATTATTTTTAAGGAATGCAAGCGAATCTCAATAATTGATTTATTTCTTTTCTCGTCGATTTTGTGTTCGTTATAATAAATATAAATTATTCTAAAAATACAAAAATTGGTTTTACTTTTCTAGATAGATTTTCCTGAATTTTGAGATGTGTTTGAGTATAAAAAAAATATGCAAGTTCTCTTATTTAATATAAATTTATTATAAAAATCTATACAAGTTATAAAATTAAAAAAAAAAACATCTAGGAGCATAATGAATCATAAGACTCTTAAATCTAAAAAAATACTACATATTCGCAACGCATACTGCATTTGCAGTAAAAATTTGTTTTTATTATTTTCGTTCCGTTAGCATTCGCTTTTTGCGGAAAATATTACTGAATCTCCTTGGCGTCCCTCCTGAGGAATTCTACAAATTAAAAAATCAAAGATTATTTATCATACTGAATATTTGTTTGTTTTTCAAAGAAAAAAATGTCATGGCATTATTACAAATTTAGTATTTAGGTGAATTCTGTGAAAAATAAATGATCTTTTTTAAATTATTGAAATGGCGTATATTTTTCGAAAAAAATTAAAAAATTAATTTGATAAAAAAATACATGTGATTTTTTTTTAGATTCATAGTAATTTGAGGAAGATATCCTCTCTATTTCACCCTCGCTAAACTATCTTTAAATATATAGTAAAATTTTATTTTTGCATAATATAAAACAATTTTGTTAAAAATATCAATTATATATTTAAACATTCTAGTTTTATGTGTTAACGAAGCAAAAATTATATGGGATTACGTAATTTTGCCCAAAAATAAAAATGGTTATATATAAATATATAAATGTTATATATTCCTCGTTGTCCAAAAACATTAAAAAGATTTTGTTTTTTCTGTGTTTTTGTTTATTTTTATTTCATTTGGTGACATACATCAGAATTCTTTTTTTTTAAATTGACACTTAACCATTGACAGATGCTTGACTCCAAAATGGAATATTCTTGGTGTTTGCAAGAAAATAAACACAGATTCTCGGAAAAAGGCACGCAGTGATAGTCGAAACGTCAGAATTTTATTAAACGAACTTTCAACTAATTTCGTTTTAATTTTTTTTAATTTAATGAAGACCGTAAGGCTTACAAAAATTCTTACTCATGAAGAAATAACAAATTTCAACATTTTCACATTACCGAATAAAATAAAACTACCGAAAATATTTAGTAACGCAATTGAAATATTCCGAAAGTAACAGTTTATGAAACTAGAAAATGTCATATTTCCGTAACTGTAACTAGAATGGTCAAAATCGCGAATTTCGACATTACGAAATTAGTAAATTCCCATAAATTTCAAATTGCCAACAAAAGAAAGTATTTAAATTTAATACTTTTTATACCTGTTAAAATAATATTTTATTGTATAGCCTGCACGCGGCAGACTTCATTTTAAAGAAGCCTTTCAAAATTTTATACCATGTAAAATAAAACATTATTTTAACAGATAAAAATATTAAACATAATTTGTTTTCAGAAAATTGAAACATCGGTAATCAGGATTATCGGGAATTCACTGATTTCAGCAATTTAAAAATTATGTAACTTCAAGAATTTCATCATTTTTTAATATTTCAACTTCGTTACTAAATATTTTCGTTAGTTTTCTTTTTTTTCTTTTTAATTGAAAATTTCGAATTTTCGGTATTTTTCAACATTCGAGATTTTTATTTTTTTTCAGAAAAAGTATGTCATCCCGATAATGATCTTCGGAAAATTATGATGAATTTGGGAAAATTAAATCGCAGGTTTCATAAATTTAAGATAATTTTAGGAAGATTTAGTTACAAATTTCGTAATTTTCAATTACAATTACAGAATTTATATTTGAAATTTCTAAAATTTTTAACTGTATATTTTGTAAATATATATGATTTTAGCTTTGTTAAGACATAAAATTGAGAATGTTGAAAAAAAGAATATATATTTTGAAAAAATGTATAAAAATAATTTTTTAAAATATTAAGTAATAGTTTATTCACCCAAATATTTAATTAGCTCTAAGTTCATGACATTTTTTGGTGTAAAAACACAAAACAGACGCGTCTTATATTTTGCCTTGGCCAAGCTGCCCGATTTCTTATGAAATCGGTCACCTATTTTATGAATATATCTTAAATTTTTGACTATGTACCTCATCTTGTTGCCGAGAATTGCTGAAAAAGTCCTTTAGCCTTCGAGGAGTGGCGGTTGTGCGCCTATCAACTACATTTCGTTCCTTTAAAATCCTCGAATTCGGAGAAAGCTTGAGTTCATTGCCCTGAAATATTCAGTATTAATTATTTTCGAAACTTGTAAATTTCAAGTTGGTTTAAAAAATGATTTATATATTTAGCAGAATATTCAATTCCGTTTTTTCAGAGTGGCCACTCAAATCTCAGAAAAAACTCCCGGTCATTTCCTGGTTTTCATAAATTTAACCAGATCTTTCAAGTCATCTTGGTTGCTACAAAAGTCTGGTTTCAAATTTCCATGACTTTCCCATGTCTGCTTTTGCCAAAAATTCAGTAAATTCAATTCTATTTCAAGACTGCAAAGGATTTCAATAATTTCACAAATTCTCTGATATTAAAAATTCGCCGTAAAGTACTCAATTTTATAAAATTCTATGACTTTTCCAGTTCTTTAAAATTAAATTTTTAAATTTCAAGTGATACCAGAGTGGCGATTCGGCGGATCATTTCAGATTCCCGGTCAAGTTTTTCAATTCTCCTTTATCAACTTAAGTAATATATTCATATTTGTCGCAAAACGCAATCATTTACTTTAAATCGTGACGTTCATTCTAAACATGCTTTAAAAAACAGAGCAAAAATTGAAAAATAGATGAATTTTCCAATAAAATTATGAATATTCAACCGGAATAGTGGAATTTTTTAATCAATCAGATAAATTACCCAAAAAGATAAATTTGTAAACAATAAGATGAATTTTCAAACAAAACGATTAATTTTCTACCAAAAAATACAATTTTCGAACCAAATACATGAATTTTAACAAAATAGTACAATTTTTAATCAAAGGAGACCAATTTTTAACTAAACATTTGAATTTTTACAAGTAAGAAATTAATTTTCTACAGAAACAACAAAATTTGTACAAAAAAGGTAAATTGTCAATCAAAACATAGATAATTAAGTTTTACGTTAAAAAATGAATGTTCAAACAAAAAAGACGAATTTTCAACTAAATAAGATCATTTTTCAACCAAAAATTTAATAATTAATTTTCAGTCAAAAAAATAAAGTTCAACAAAAAAATGAATTTTTTACTGAAATTATGAAACATTCAACTGGAATGGTATTTTTATTTTCAGCTTAAGAAAACAATGCTTTTAAATTAAAAAACAAACCAATTTTCAATAAGATAGCTTATTTTTCAGGCAAATAAATGAATTTTTAAAGAAAATGCTAAATCTTCAATACAAAAAATTAATTTTCAACAAAAGAGTTTATTTTACAACCAAGTAAATTTATTTCTAATCTAAAATACGAATTCTCAACTAAAATTATGGATATTTAACTAGTCCTCGAATACTTGAATTTTCAACTAGAAAGAAGAATTTTAAATGCTGAGATTAACTTTCAAAGGAAAAAATAATTTTTTACAAAAAAGTCGATTTTCTACCAAAAAAGTATTTTTTTAAACAAAGTACGTGAATCTACAACGAGATAAATTTTCAATTTAAAAAGACAAATTTACATCCCAGTTGTTAAATTCCGAACTAGAAAATGTAAATTTTCAAAAGTGGAACAGTTAAATTTGCATGAAATTTCGAAAAAATAGTTTAATTTTCATACAAAAAAGATAAAATTTCAACAAAAATAGAATACTTGAATTTTTCGTTAAAAAATTCAATTGATTTTCAAAAAAGTCTTTACATTTGTAAAACTACATGAATTTTCAATTAAAATTATGAATCTTCTAACGACAAAATTAATTTTGGACAAAAGAGTTTAGCTTTTAACCGCAAGTAGTTGAAGTTTCAAGAAAAAAAGGGTAAATTCCCAAGGAAAAATGTAAACAAAATTTATATTATTATTCATAAATATGTCCTCTTCGAAATACTACTTCTACTCTAAGAACTACTTGAAGTACTGTCTTATTCTAACATTTGGAAGAAAGAATTTTTAAATTGTGACGAATTTTTACTTGGAATAGGTATGCTTTTAAACTCATTTCTTCTAAATCCCAATTTTAATTCTTTTAAAAATTTCCGTCCCATGTAAAAAAATCCCTTTTAAAAGCGAAATTATATTTCTTTATCGAAACTCCCTGTCCTAAAATAAAAATTATAGTTATTTTCACTCATATACCTTGCAACTGTAGATAAAGTAGAAATCACTTTTCTAAATTTACTAATATAATTAGAATGATAAGAACCTGAATTTTGCTACTCTGATTACTGATCAGATACAATACTCGACAAACTAATTGAAAAAATAAACTGAGTGATTTCGCGGTTCAGTGGCCACTCTTCTTTCTCAAAAAAATAATTTTAAATTATCAGAAACAACTCCAAGGATAATTGTCTACAATATTCTTGGACATAAGGACAAGATCGTAATCACCTGCAACGATAACCTTCCACCGTTTTTACTTGGCGTGGGAGGTCCAGGTTTTTTGTATGAAGTCTGAAAAAAGGAACCGACACCACGAGTATTAAGACGAGGACAGACAAACACAAAACCCGAAACACTCTTTAGGGCTAGACATAAATTTCAAACACAAAACTCACCTGCGTCCTTTCTCGTTTCTTTACTTTTTGTCCAGGAAGGAGACTCTGACTAAGACTATCGTTAAAAACATCTTCGGCTGTACCACCGCTCTATGAAAAATATTCGTTTTTAAAAACTACGGACGATACGAACACATACGTGCATATTGTTATTGGTAAACAAGGTGTCTCTGGAGTTCCCTAACTCCTTGTAATGGCTGATAGAAAAGAAAAAGTAAAATCAAAAAGTCCCAGCAAATTTTAGGGTTCGGTGCGTGCGTATTTTGGGTACTACAGGGCACTGAAATTGCACGTAACTACACACCTAAGCGCAAAAAATGAAAAGAATTAGAGGCCTCAGAGACGGATTCCTATATCCCCTATTGTCTCTTAAAGTATCCTATTTTCAAGATTTAGTCCCTATGGTATCCTAATTTCAAGATTTGACCCCTGCGTTACCTTGTTTGCAGCCCATAATGGAACTTTAAAACAAATTATAAAAAGATCAAAGCTTCCAAGAGTGAGACTTTTGAAAAAACAGCAAAAATCAGGGAATTTCTGCAAGAAATAACTGTAGAAATAATGAGGACTGTCAGACAGTCATTGTTAGTCACTTTCTTTCTCAAATCACTTTTTAATAACTTTATTAAATGAAAATGTCACATTAGCAGGCCTCGCAATCCCTACGGGGAAAAATATAGGGAATAAAGGGTACTTTTTTCGCGCTCAAAGGGTAAAGATTTCAGAATAAATTCAGAAGATTTCGGAACAATTCAATTTACATTCAAAAGAATTCAATTGAAATGGGAAAAATGTTTAAAAAATTTAAAAATTCCATTGATTTCCGTAAAACTGGATTAAACTTAGAGGAATTAAGATGAAAGAGAAGACTTCAATGAATTCATAAAAATTGAAGGTGAATTAAAAAAATCAAATGAATTGAAAAAGATTTTTAAAAAATTTATTGAATTCCGTAACTTTGAAATACGCTTAGAAAATTCAAGGGAATTCAAAGAATTTGATGACATGCCTAAGAATTCAAGGTGAGTTTAATAGATTTCAGGATCAATTAAGTAAAAACTATTAATTTTTTTTTCAATCACTGAATTAAATAGAATTGAATGAATTTAGAACGATTTAAGGAAATTAAAAAAATTCAAGAGAATTCCAAAGAATTTAAAAGAATTCAGGGTAAATTTCAAGAAAAATTTCAAATATTTGAAATCCTAATTTCTAACACAAGAAGGAAGTAACGATTACAGAAAAATTGAAGATAAATTCAAAAGAATTCAAAACAATTTGAACAATTTTAAGAATCGAAAAAGCGTGATTGATGACAATAAATTTTGATTGAATTTAGAAAAATTTAAAAGAAATGAGAAGAATTAGATGAAATTCATAAAAAATCAACCTGAATTGAAAAAGCAATCAATTGAATTGAAAATAATTCAAAACTATGGAAAAATTAATTGAATTGGGTAGAATTGAGTGAATTTAGAATTCAAAAAATTGTTAAAGGATACAAAATATTTCAAAATCTCTTCAAATCTTCGAAACCCTTAGAAATCACTCATGTCTAGTGAAAAATTCTTTAAAATCCATTAAAATATTAAAATACCTTAAAACCCCATGCAAATTCCTTGGAATCGTTTAAAATACCCTAAAATATTGTAGTCTTTGAAAGCATTCAAACTACTGAAATAAAGAAAATCTTTTGATATCTTTTGAAAGTCCTTGAAACTTTTTAAAGCACTTGAAAACGCCTGAGAAACTTTTACAATATCCTCAAGTATTTAAAATTCTTTTAAATTCCATTAAATTACTGAAATGAATAAAACATTTTCTTGTAATCTTTTAAAATAATCCAAATTATTTTAAATCCTTTACACTTGTCTGAAATTTTTTAAAGCTCTTGAAAATGACAAGGAAATTGAAAAAATAGGTTAAAATATTTCAAATCCTGTAATCCTTTTAGCAATTGATCCCCAGGATCAATTAAATTAAAACTTTTAAAAATAAAAAAAATCTATTAAATTGAGTAGAAAAGAGTAAATTTATAGAAATTCAAGTAAATTAAAAAACTTCCAGTGACTTCATAAAATTCAAGAGAATTCTAAAGACTTAAGGGTGAATTCCAATTCTCTTCAAATCTTTAAAACTCTACAAAATACCTCACAACGCATGAATAAATTCTTTAAACTGCACTAAAATATTTAAAAATTCCGTGATATTCTATGATGATACTTTCTGAAATCATGGAAAATATATTAAAATACATTGAGATTTCTAAAATCCCTTGAAATCATTGAAATCCTCGGAAATCTTACAAATTAACGTGAAATCTTTTAAAATATGTTAAAACCTCATATGTTCTGTAAACACGTTCCATATATTTAGAAATTCAAGAAAATTCTTTATCCTAATATATGTCAAAAGCTTTATAATCACTTCAAATTAATTAAAAGCTCCTGAAAATGCATTAAAACTTTTAAAAATACCATAAAATCTTAAAAATTCCTTAAAATTATTGAAATCTAATAAAAAATTGTCGGAACCTTTATAAATAACCTGAAATATTTCAAAAAATGCAAGATAGCTAAGAAATTCTATGATTTTTGTTATTTTTTCCAAGTCTCTGACTCAAATAGGGTATCCATACACTTGAAGTCTTAAATTCTTTTCAAGTTTTTTTTTTAATTTTCTTGAAATATTTAGCATTTACGTTTAATTATTCTAAATTCCCTGAAGTATTTGAATCCTGTCGATCACTCAGAATTCATTTGTAATCTTTTGAATTCTTTTACAGATTCTTAAATTCTCTTGAAAAATTGAGAATACGTCTTAACTTTTTTTTTAATTCCACCTGGTGTTTTAAATGCCCTGAAATTACTGGAATATGAAATTCTTATTCATGATTTACAAATTCATTTAAGATAAAAATTCTACCCATAAAATCTTGGAGAATTTAAAAATATTGAAAAGAATTGACTTCTACAGCAATCTGCAGAATTAAAAAAAACGTGTGCATCCTACTTCAGTAGTTAGTCTACCCGTCGAAAAAAGATGATGTATTTGAAAATTCTTGAAAATAATTCAATTTTTCAGGAAGTATTTCAAATGAATTGGAAACATTATTTAAATAGAAGCTGAATTTAAAAAGTAATTAAGTGAATTGAAAATAATTCAAAAGTATAAAGAAAAAAATCATTGAATTGAGTAGAATTGAGTGAATTTAGAAGAAGTCAAAAGAACTTAAAAGAATTCAGGATAATTTAATAAGAATTCAGGACGGATTCAAAATGAGTTTCAAAGAATATTTGAAAATCTATTCAAATCTT
>JAWWLR010000155.1:57671875-57681901 GCA_035041075.1 Acraspis erinacei | reverse complement strand
GAAAATCTATTCAAATCTTTGAACCCTGCGAAAAGCCTCACTTCTTTTGAATAAATTCTTTGAAGTCCTGGAAAATTTATTAAAACTACTTGAGAGCTTAGAAAAAAACTAAAATCATTGAAATCCTCGGAAAGCTTATAAAACATCATGAAATCTTTTTCAATACTTAAAACCTTATAGGTCTTGTAAAACTGTTCGACGTTTTCCAAAATTCTAGAAAATTCTTTATCTTGAAATATTTCAAACGCTTTGAAATCCTTTCAAATTAAAGAAATTAATTAAAAAACCCAGAAAGTAAACCAAAATATCTTCTGGGACTTTTCGATTTGAATTTTTCTTCTATCTGCCATTACAAGGAACGAGAGCACTCATTTAAGCTCCCTGAATGAGAAAATTTACGACTACGATACAGACTACGAGAATTAATTAAGAATTCTTACTTTAATATCCTCTTCTGTTAGACCTAGAGGATGAAATTGCGTTTCAGCAGGATAAGAAGATTTTAAATGAGGTTTGCAGAGAGAATTTCTCATCTGCAAAACTGAGAGTCTATCTTCAGGTCTTATGGTTCTGTTTTTTCCATCCTTCATGTCGGCTGGAAAACAAAATTAACAGATTAAAAATTAAAAGATAGAGCTAATTAAAGGTAGAAGTAATTTTTTATTTTTATACTAAATACCTAGATAAACGTTATCAAAAACTTCGCCTTCTTCGTCTTCGGCATCAAAAGCATTTCCCATTGCTTGTTGTAAACCTCTAACGCTGCGTCTTCTGGCAAAAGTTTCCTCTTCGATTATCTGGAAAGCCTGAAGACCTTTACGTTCGAAGTCATTCATCGAGTAATCTCTCCTGTCCAAACTAAATTACAAGAAAAAGAATTTTCAGGGAGTTCTTAGAATAATTAAACTTTAAAGGTTCAAAAATATTTCCTGCAATATTTAAAACTGAGCAATTTTGAACTTTTAAAATGACATTGATTTTTTGATGACAGAGATAACATTTTTTAGTAAATAAATCTATCAGGTCGTTTTGAATGTCACTTGATACTACAATCTACATAATATATTTATGGTCCTTAAAATTCCTATCATTTTAATTTAAAATTATAATTTTGCATGCACAATTCTAAAACAGTTTAATCTTTGAGGGATTTAAAATCAAGATTTATCTTAAATTACTTTTGGGATTAATTTTCAGAGGTTTCGAATTTAAAAGTTTACAATATTTTAGTTTCAAATTCAAATATTTCAAATGTTAGGACAATTCCGCTATTAAATATTTCAAAATTTCATATTAAAAGCTTTGATAGACAATTTTGAATTTAATAATTTTCAGATGTAAATATAAACCACTTTCGAATTAAAAAGGTTACAATTGTGCAATTTTTAAAATTGGAATCATATTCTGATATTACAGCAATCTCGTGTTATATTATTTTTCAATTTTTAACTTTTAATGTGATATCTTACAATTTTCCAATTTTTAGTTGAAGATTTAAACAAATAAATCATTAGAAATTTAAAAAAATTTTGATTGTGAAATTTCCAGACTAAATAGTAATTCTGAAAGGAGATTTAAAATTTTAAAAATGTGTTTAAAATTTAAAAAAAAATATAAAAATTAAATTATCTGAAATCGATACATCAGTAATTGAACAATTTCGGTAATTTTCAATGGTTATAATTTTAGAGTTCTAAATGTTCATTTTAAACGATATATTTTTAACTTTCCCCTTTAATTTTGGAAAGTATAATTAGCAATTAAAATATTATTAATTTTTAAGGGATTTAAATTCACTTCAAACAATTGAAATTTTAATAGGTTTGAGTATAAAATAGTTTTAATATATTTTTCAGTTTCAAATGAAGTTTCCATTCGTTTAAGTTTCAACGTTCCGGACTCGAAATTGTTTATTTTTAATGTTTGCAATTTAAAATTACTATTTATTTTTTAAGTTTTTTTTAGAACAATACAATCAATTTCTTGATTTTAGAAAAATTGGTCTAATCATCTTTAATGTTAAAGCATAATTTTCTTATATAACATTTTTAAATTCTCTAATTTCAGAGCTTTGTCATTGAACGATCCAATTTAGTTTAAAAAATTAAAATGTCACATTTTAGTCGCTTTGAATTGTAGATTTTAATTATTAATAATACAATTTCAATTTGTCTGACTTCTTGAATTTATTTCTAAAGTCCATGTATTGACATAACAATTAAAACCAATTTTTATTTTGTCTTCACATTTTAAAAATGTTCAATCAAGAATGGAATAGCTTTCTACCAAAAAAAGCGAATTTTCAACAAAATACATACATTATTATCAACTAAAACTGATAAATTTAAAATCCAAAATTGAATTGTTAAATTTTCAGTCGAAAAAATTAATTTCCAACCAAGAGATGCATTTTAAACTAAAATAATAGAATATTCAACTAAATTATTTAACTTTTAAATCATAAAGATGAAGAAAACACATGCATTGTCAATTAAAAGAGATACGTTATCAGTAAAAAAAAAATTATTTTCAACCAAAGAGGTGAATTTATAACTAAAATAATTGAATATTTAACTAAAATTATGAATCTTTAACTGGAAATAGTTGAATATTTAATCAAGAAGATTAATCCTCTACCAAAAAGACGAATTATCAACAAAGTACATGAATTTTCAACTAAAATAGATAAATTCTTAATTAAAATTTGCTTAGTTAAATTTCCATTTGAAAAATAAAAAAATTCAACTTAATAGTTCAATTTTCAATTGGAATAGTTTAATTTTCAGTTAAAATGAATCTTAAAAAAAAATGAATTTTTAATAAGTCTATTAATATTTTAACAAGGAGTTGAAATTTTAAATGAAAAGGATGAATTCCCAACGAAACAGTGTAATAGTTTCTATTTAAATCAAAAACGATTTTAATTTTAAATCAAAGAAAATTGAATTCAGCCAAAAAGATGAATTTTCAACAAAGTAGATGAATATTCAACTAAAGAAGATGAAGTTTGAAAAAAAATAGAATTAAATTTTCTGTTGAAAAAATTAATTTAAAAAAGTCAACAAAATAAAAGCTACTTTTACAAATGACAAAAAAACATCGTTATTCAATTTTGTATTACAATTTAAAAAAAAAATTAATCACGTTCTCGAAATTTTTTGTTGACTAATCAATTCCCTAAGATTTCCAGGTTTTTTCCAGGTAAATGAAAATTACCTTACAATTACAGTTTTCCCAGAATTATGTTTAAAAATGTTAAGCCTAATTCGTAACTCGTAGACAATTTCAATAAATTATATTCTTACCTAGAAGTTTTATGGACGGAAGCAGTCGACATTTGTATCTGGTGCATTTCTTGTAACTCATTATTAAACTTTGTTCTCATCTCTTTCATTAGTTTGAAGGCACCTTCCTTTTCCTGTTTTTCAGCCAAAAGCTTATCGCAAACCTCCCAATGTCGAGAAGTCAATTCACTAACGTGTTGCTTATATTTGCTCATCTCATCTGTATGTTTACGACACTGTTGTTCCATTTTCGCTTGTAAAATTTCAATCTTTTCCTGAACAGATTTTTCATGCTTCGCAGTTAATTTCGCCATCTGCTCGTTATAGGCAACTTTCTGCAAAAAATTTAATTATCCGCATTAAAGATATCACTAAAACCCGTAAAATTACACAAATATTTTAAAACGCTTACCATCTTTTGCTTCAGCTTCTCCAACTTGCCCTCATACTCGTCATGAATCTCCTTCATTCGTTTTTCAATGTCCACATTGGTCATCTGTTTTCCATCATCCGGCTTTTCTACTTTTTCTGTCTTTTCCAACTGCTGCAACTTTTCCGACATTTCGGTCTTTAAAGCACCAATTTCTGCTTTCAAACATCGATTTTCCTCACTCAAATAATCAATTTCTGCCTTTAAATTATTATTTTCCTCTTGAGTACCCTTCAATTCTTCTTTCAAATTCTCTATTTCAGGTTCAGATTTAACTGGCTGACTTTCTGATAAACTGCTTTTTAATTTCTTCATTTCACTTCTCAACTCGTCCATATTTTTCTCCAACTTTGCATTCCTTTGTCGAACATTATCAAACTTCTCCTTTACATCTTTTTTCTCCTTGTTTAAACTTTGCACCTGTGTTTCCAGTTTATCCACATTATCTGGTGAATACTTTGCTTGATTGACCTCCACAGTTTTCTTATATTTATTCGCCGTTTCTGCAAACGCCTTAATTTTTTCTTTCGCCTCTTCAACTTCCTCCATCGCTGATTCAAGCTTTTCCATTCCAGAAATCAAACTCAACTTTTCCTTCTCCAATTCTAATTCTTCGTCTTTTTCAATATTCTTAATTTTATTCTCAGTCCACAAGAAAGTTTTCATAGAGAGATCAGTTATAGAATACAAAATCTGCAAATAATGTCGCCGACATTCAGAAACAAGATTTTGCAGAACCGTTTTTTTATTCTGCAGGTCTTTCAATTCGTCGCAAACTGATTGGTTGATCGCAAATGTATTTTGGAATCTTTCCAAAGCCTGGTTCCAATCATGTTCAAGTTCAGTTAATTTAGAGTAAAAATTATTTCCAATTTTTGTTGCTTTATTCAAAGTTTCATAAAGGGATTCTTTTTTCTGAATAAGACTTTCCACAAAAACTCTGTGATCTTTTTGTCTCGTCTCCAAATTCGTCTTTTCCTCTTCCAATTTCGAATTTCGTTCTGACATTTCTGCAACTACCAATTGCAAATTTTTCTCCTCCTGGAGATTCGCTTCCAAGTTTTTGCATTTTTGAGAAAGAGAAACTAGAGATTTCAATGTCAAGTTGGCTATATCTACTGAAGCTTGAAGAGCTTTACAAACATGGTTGTTACCCTCGCTTGAATTGTCATCTTTAAACAAGAGTGATTCGTTTTCTCGACTGTCGATAGAATCCACACCTACAATGCTCTCCTGGGGTAAAATTTTGTTCAAATCACTCATGCAAGTTTCTAAAACGCGACAGCCTTCCACGATTTTCAATCTTTCGATCTTTAGGGCCTGGAGATTTTCTTGAAGAATATTCGTCTCCTGTTTTTGTGTTTCCAAAACCCTCTGCAATTCTGAAATCTTTTCTTCTTTTTCTTCCTGACATTTTTCCAAAACGTTACACTTCCCTTCCAACTGGTCTTTCTGCCACGAAATATTTAAAAACTCTTCGCATCTCTTTGTCAAATCCTCGACTTCCTTTTCTTTTTCTTGTAACATTTTTGTTTGGGTTTCCAAATCCAAGTTTTGTTTTATTTGAACCTCTTGCAAGTTTAAAACCTTTTCCTGCAATTTCAACTCTGTCTCGATTTTTTCCTTGTTCAGCGATTCTATTTTCGCTCTTAAAACCTGAATCGCATCTTCCTTTAGTTTGATCTCCATACTCACTTCTTCTAATGAATTTTGAGTCTTAAGAAGTCTATTCTCTACATTTTCGATCAAGCTTTTCATTTTAGCGTCTTCTTTCGTTTTTCCAACAATCAAATCATCCCTTTGTTGACTCAACTTTTGCAGCTCTGAAAGCAAGTTCTCGTTTTCTATACTACGAGTCTCAAGTTCTTTTGAAATTTCTGAAAATTGAAGTCTCAAGCTAGACGATTCTTTGCTTAGACTTTCAAAGTTTGACTCCAGCTTTGTTTTCTCTTCTCGCAGAGTTTCGATTTCTTCAAACGCTTCTTGAATCTTTACTTCTTGTTCCTCTTTACAAACTTTCATCGCTTCGAAATCATCTCTCAGCGATTCCAAATCTTTCACAAGGGTCAAAGTCTTGAGTTCCAAATTAGATTTTGCCTCTTCACTCTGTGACAATTTTTCTTCCAAGTCAGAAACCGTCGCTCGAGTGTTTGTTAAATCAATTTCATTTTGAAGTATTCTGTCAGAGGCTTTTTGATTTTCAGAATCCAGATTTTTACATTTATTCTGCAATCCTTCGTAGTCGGTAGTCATTTTTTCGATTAACTCATCGTACTCGGAAGTCATTTTCTCGGTCAACTCGTCGCTCAATTTTTGTTGATTGGTTAATCTTTGTGAAGATTCTTGTTTTGCAGATTCTAATTCGTTCTTTAGTGAATTGATGTTCTCTTCAAATTCTTCAAGCGTCACTTTAGAATTTTCCAATTCCTGAATCTTTTCAGTCAATTCTTGTTGAACTTCAGTCAATTCTATCTTCACGGAATCCAATTCTCCATCTAGAGACAATTTACTCATTTTTAATTCTTCCATGTCGCTTTCGAGAGTTTCGAATTCTCTGATTTTAATTGTCAAGTCTCCATGCAATTTAAAAGATTCTTCTTTGACGGAATTTAATTCAGTTACAATGGACAAATTGGTCTTCCTGAGCTCTTGAATATTTGATTCCAAATTTTCTACTGCTTGGTTTTTTTGTGATAGTGTTTGTTGAACAATAGACATTTCACGTTTAATTTGACTCAAATCCTCTTCTAAAGATGATTTATTTGTCTTCAAACCTAAAATATCTTCTTTTAAAGTATTTATTTCTTTGATCCTTTCAATCAATTCCATTTCGAATTTTGAGATTTCTTCTTTATTTGAATCCAATTCTTGTTCCAAGGAAGACTTAACTTTTCTCAATTCTTTAATGTCGCTTTCGAAAGCTTCTGCTTCTTCGATTTTATCAAAGTGCATTTTCTCTGTTTCAGCCAATTTTTGTTTGAGAGAATCCACTTCCCTTTCAAGGGATAATTTGCTATTTTCTAATTTTTCAATATTCGGTGTTAAATCTTCTAATTTCTCACTTTTATCCAAGAGGAGATTCTCAATTTTCGACAAGTCTTCTTTACTTGATTCCAATTCTTTTCCTAATGAGGAATTAATTCTCTCCATAGCCTTGATTTTTTCTTCCAAAGATTCTACATTTTTATTCCTGGAAATTAATTCTTCTTGCGTCACGCTCAAATCTTCTTTAACTGAATATAAATCCCCTTCTAATGCTGATTTCTTATTTGTCAATTCATCCATTTCAGTTTCCAAAAATTCTATCTTTACTATTTTCTCTCCTAATTCTTGTTGGATATTAAACGATTCTTTTTTAGTTGACTTTAATTCCGTTTCTAGCAATGATTTATTTTCTTCCAAGCTCTCGAGGTTTCTCTCTAAACTCTCAATCGTTTGAATTCTTTCTATCAGTTTTTCTTGAAGAGTAGCAACTTCTTTTTTAGACGAGTCTAATTCAGTCTCTAACGAAGATTTGTTACTATTTAATTCTCCGATGTTTTCTTCCAAACCCTCCACTGATTTCTTCTTTTCGGATAATTCTTCTTGAGTCAAGGATAATTCTTCTCGAACCGAATTCAATTCTTTTTGCAAAGATAATTTATTTTCCTCGAATTCCTCAATTTTCTTTTCCAAAAAGTTGTTGGATTCATTCTTCTCGATTAGACTTGTCCGAAGATTTCTCGATTCATCTTTCACCGATTCCAATTCTTTTTCTAAACTCGAGTTTAATTTATTCAAATTTTCAACCTTTTCTTCCAAAGTTTGGATGTTTTTATTTCTATCAAGTACTTCTTCCTGAGTCTCTCTCAATTTTTGCGTCACGGAATTTAACTCTCCTTCCAGTGATGATTTGTCGTTTTTCAATTCCTCCAAGTTAATTCCTAGATCTTTTATAATTTGAATCTTCTGTCTCAAGTCTTGTTGAATATTAAACGAATCCTTTTTAACCGTTTCCAATTCCTCTTCTATCGATGCTTTATTTTCCTGCAAATGTTCAAAGTTTGTCTGCAGATTCTCAAGTGTCTTATACTTTCTCGAAAAATTTTCTTCAAGTGTGGAAACTTCGGTTTTAGTGACAGTTAATTTCTCTTCCAAAGAAGATTTATCACTTTGTAACTCGCTTAGATTTTTTTCCAGAATCTCGTTTGATTTCTTCTTCTGGGACAGTTCTTCTTCAGTAAACGACAATTTTTCCCTAAAAGAATCCAATTCTTTCTCCAAAGATAATTCATTATTCTTGAATTCCTCAATCTTCTTTTCACAACTGTTGATAAACTCGATCTTTTCCCTCAAATTGCTCTGAAAACTACAATTTTCTCTCTTTACCGATTCCAATTCTTCTTCAATCAACGACTTGGATCTGATCAAATCATGATGCTTTTCTTCTAAAGTGTCTAGATTTTCATTTTTTGAAACTAGCTCTTTTTGAATATTGGCCAAATCTTCTTTGAGTGAATGTAATTCCCCCTCTAATGATGACTTCTCATTTGTCAAATCATCCATCTCAGATTCCAAACTTTCTATCTTCTCAATTTTATCTCTTAATTCTTTTTGAATATTCAAAGACTCGCTCCTACCTGACTTTAATTCGTCTTCTAGGGATGTTTTATTTTCTTGCAAATTCTGGATGTTTGTCTTCAAAGACTCAATCGCTTCATTATTCTCTCTTAAATCTTCTTGAAGAGTGGAAACTTTATTTTTAACCAGTGTCAATTCCTTTTCCAAACAAGATTTGTCAGTTTGTAACTCTTCTAGATTTTCTTCTAAGCTCTGGATTGATTTATTTTTATCATCCAATTCTTCTCGAGTCCAAGACAATTCTTCCTTAACCGAATTCAAATCCTTCTCCAATGATAATTTATTACTCTTAAACTCCTCGATCTGATTCTCCAACAAATTGACAAATTCATTCCTCTCCCACAACTCTTTTTCTAAACTGTTCTTGTCTTTTTTCGTCAATTCTAAATCTTTTTCAGTCGAAATCAGTTTTAGTCCCGAATCTCTCAAATTCATTTCTAACTCTTCGACCATCTCATTTTTCGAAAAGAGATCTTTTGCGACTTCAGTCATCTCTTTCTTAATCTCCTCCAGTTCTCTTTCCAGCGAAATTGTATTGCCTCTCAACAGTCTTAAATCCGATTCTAAAGAGTTTATCAGCTCTGATTTTTCCTTGGATTCGAAATCGAGTTTTTTCATCTCGACGATAAACTTTTCTCGTTCCTCCGCGAGTACCCGCAAGTCTCGAATCTCTTGCAAATTCTCCTCAATCTTGATATTCAATTCAGCAAGTTCTCGATTCCGAGAGTCCATCATTTCCGCCATTGCAGCTTTTTCAACTTCGTTCTTTTCATTCACATCTTCCAAACGGTTCATGTCCATTGCCAAGTTTGTTATAGCACGATTCTTTTCTTCGCCTTCTTGGGTAAGTTGTGCGATAGCAGCTTCTTTATTTTCAATCAAAGATTCGAAAGAATCAATGACAATTGTAAAATGCTTGCAAATGTCGACAATATTGGTTTGATCTTGATCAAAGTCCTTTTGATTTGTTAGCTGAAGACCTCGAATCATCGGATACTTTAAAGATGTTCTACAATCATTGATTATAGATTCATAATCCAATATTTGTCGTTCAAACTCTGAAATCCGATTGCTCTGTGCTTTAATCTCATCTTTGAGTAGAGCAATATTCGACTCCAATTCACTCCTTCTTGCAACTTCGTTGTTCAAACAATCTTGCGAGTCGAGCAGTTTGTCATTCAGATCCTCAATCGTAATTTTGTCTGCTTCCAATTGTTTTTTCATCGATTCAGCTTCTCTGATCAACATTTCTTTCTCCTCATTCAGACAATGTATCGTTTCCTTGGACACTGAAAGTTCGGATTTAATTTGGAAGAATTCTTCTTCCATTATTTCCATCAGTTTGACTTTCTGTTCGAGATTATTATTATAGTCTTTCAGTTCTTGACACTCGTGACTGACTGATTCCAAACGATGAGTGACGGACTCGAGTTCGTTTTTGAGTTTAGAGGATTCTTCCTTTGCTTCTTGAAGTTGAATGTCAATAACTGAACTCAAGGCTTCACTTACGTTTAAAGAAGATTGAGTGTGAGCGTTACTGACATTATCGCACTCGAAACTCTCATCGCTGATAGATAATCTGTTCATCTCTTTAACGTGAGTTCGCAGACCTTCATTCTCCATTCTTAGATTAACTACTTCCCTGTCCTTTTGCTCAATTTCAGTAGATAAGGATTCATAGTTTTTTTGAAA
>JAWWLR010000155.1:57601814-57615858 GCA_035041075.1 Acraspis erinacei | reverse complement strand
TATACGAAACGTAGTAATTGTTTGAAGAAATAATTAAAAAAATATTGAAATGGTATAAAAGATGAAAAAATAAACGATATAGAATGAGTTCAATTAAATAAAATGAAGAATAAAGACTAAGTATTTATTACTACTACTATACTAATACCAGCTAATACTACTATAGTCAACAATAAAGGTTGTCTTCTCTATGAGTGTATTTATTTCTGCTCATTTTATGAGCATTTTGCTTCCTCCAAAAAAAAAATGAATACTTCCAATATTTTCCAAGCTTATGTTTATTTATTACCGAAAATCTAATTTTCATCAAACCAGAGAGTCTATCAAAATTTTAATCGATCTCTTCAGTTAAAATAAACAACTTTTAAAATAACGTAATGTTATATTCCAAATTAAAACAAAATTTTATCTTAATAGAAACAATGTAACTTTTTTTTAACTATCGAAGTCACTGTCGATAAATCAAGAATATTCGTGGAAAGTTCGTCAATAGATCAATTCACGCGTCTCGAAGATGCGAACAATTCCATCTAATAAAGTACTGTTATATTCCCAATATAAAAAATACTCTTATAAACAAGGTTAATAATTTCGTTAATAAATTGAAGAACGATATTGGTATGTTATTGTAGGTCAAGAAAGGTTCTTCTTCTTTTGTTCCTCGAAAACGCATAAAATATATTGTATACAAATCGTGGAAGGTACGTCAATAGATCATTCGGCGTGTCTCGAACACGCGAACAAACATGTCAGACACAGTAGTGTCTGTGCAGTTTAGAAGAATGTGTGTATTCTGCTTATATAATATGTAATAGTACAGTAGTATTCTTAACATAAGACAAAGTTTTTCTTATATAAGCAGAATACGCACATTCTTTTAAATTGCATAAATCGGTATGGGCGGGTCATAAAAGTTTTGACAATATGTAAATCGATTAGTCTCGAAGGTGCGAACAATATTATACACACGGAAATTAAAAAAAAAAACTTGCATTTTCGAACTCATGGGTTCGAATTATATCGAAATATGTCAAAAAAGTCGATTTGAAAATTTTTGTAATTACAAACCTCTCATTTGCTGACTCAATATTGTTCCGGAAGTCGGTGTGAATCTGCGAAAGTATAAGGACATAAGTGAATGCAAATTGCTTCAACAATCAACATCGCCAGAAGGATTTCAGTAAGAAGACTTTAATTGAATTATTGTTTTTGAAAATTGTGCTAATTAATATTGCAAATTCACACTAGTTCAGACCATCAATATTTTTCTCGCCTGGTTATCTAGATGTAAATGTCAGGTGACACTTCTTGAAGTTCAAACCTGCTATTGGCAAATTAGAAAATGAGATGTAAAAGAACGTTGTCTTTTACATATTGTTGGAAAAACAAAACGATTTCATTGCTGTAGAATCAAAAATATTTTTTGTTATCCCAGCCAATTTATTATTTCAACAAAACTTTTGTTATCTCTCCGAAAGTTTGTGATTAAAAATATTCGATGGGATAAAAATGGGGATAACAAAAACTTATTATTATTTTACAGCGACCAAATCCTTGTTTCAATCAAACATTTTTCTTTGTAGTATCTTACAATTACAGATGTTTGTATCTAACATAATTAATTATTTTAAAGTGATTGATCTTTCTACAACACTTTAAACTTCAACACTTTAAACTTTATAACTTAAATTAGAAGAAATTTTAGCAGCATTGTGCCTGACTGTAACATTAGTAATTTTATCACTTCCTACTTCATAAAATGGAAAGATTTATTTTACTGAATGAATTAGTAAGGATGTTATACTTATCTGCTTAATAGTACTAACTTACTAATTCAATTAGTTAGCAATGAATTTATAGGGAAACATAATTTATGAATTTTTGTATAATACTTGCTGATGGCTTTTGAGCTTCAATTAAGAAAGTTTAATGTTTTCTCAATTTTTATTATATTTTTATATTGTTATATTAATAATGATTGCATATGAACAATACAATATTCTGAAACTTTATTTTCAACAGAAAGCACAGTAGTACATTTTGAAGTGTAATTCAGTGTCCCGTTAACTTAAGAAAACTTTAAGGAGTAAGATAAGTATAAATTTAAGTTTATATATTATCCTGATTTACTAAACAAAATTCTAAGAAGTTAGAGAAGTGAAGGAATTTTAGTAAAAGCATGTAAATAATAGAAAAAAAGAGTTTTAGGAAAGCAAAATAGCGTTCTCAAAAATTGAAGTAATAAAATTAATATAAATTATAAAATCTTTAATATACAATAAAATTGGATTTTTCATTGCAATTTTAATAGTTTGTAAAAAGTAAAAAAAATGTAGTCATAAAATCATTGTAAAAATTGTAGAAAAAAACTAATAGATAATTTTCAAGAAATAAAGTAATTTTGCTTCCTATTAGATTAGGCTTTGTGGTGGTAGAAATTCCGAAAAAAACTTAATTCCTTTAATGAAACGTTCCCTAATTTAAAAAGGTGTAATACAATGTTCTTAGCAATTGTCCGATTATTTTCACCACTAATATTTTTAATCTGACTGACGGATTTCTAAAACTATTTATTGAATTTTTGTAACGTTTTATAATATTTTAAAAATTGGTTTTTCATAGTAAAACTTTTTCATTAACATAATTTAAAGTTGATATACGAATATAAAAGATTCCTCTGTTCGGGATGAATCGATTGACCTATAATATTAATACATTTTATTGAAGAGCGAGGAAGCTATGATAATGTATAATATATGAAAAAACGGTTTTCTATAGTTAAACTTTTTTCATTAACATAATTTTAAATTGATGCAAGAGTAGAAAAGATTCCTTCATTCGAGGCAAATCGATTGTCCTATAATATCAATACAGTTTTTAAAAAAGTAATTAAGTTATGGTTATTTATGTTTGGAAAATCTCTTTTAAACTCAAAAAAAATTTTCATCAACGCAAATCAAAGTTGATGCATAAATAGAAAAGACTTTTTGAAAAAAAATGTTCAAATAAATTTATTCTAAAAATTTTCGTAAAAAATCATAAAACTGGGATAGGGGCAGAGTGCGATGGAAATTCCCCCTTCACTTTTCCACCTCGAAAAATTACCATTTCAAATACAAAATTTCATTCGTCTGATTTATCTTTAAATAAATTTGTTTGTATTATTTTGTAAGTTTGTATTTTTTGCGGATTTTCTGTTTTTAAATGGTTAAAAATGCAAAGTTTAGTTTGTCTATTATTTAAAAAAGCACTAACTGTAATATTATATCCATATTATCAACTGAAATCGATTTTGACCTATCCCTAACGGTTTACGTGATATTTATTGAAAATAATAACAATAAAGGTAATTTATATTTTGAATGTTCCAGTGGAACTTTACCAATCGGCGGACATTTTCCACGTTCTGGGAACGTTCCGCTTGAAGGTTTCGTGCTATCAGGGATCGTTATATCTAATTTTATCTATCTTTTGCCAAATTTTGACAATTTTTGTATTTTTCCATGTATTTAATAATTTATTATTTGATTCCAGTAAAATTATTTTCGTTATAGAATCAGTTTTTAAATTTATTTAAAACTATCGTTTTAGATAGTTACTAGCAATAAATTTCCTAATGAATAAGTATTGGCATTGCCAATTAATTAAGTAGATATAGTTAATAATTCTTTTAGTTGGTTATTATTCTTACACATTGAATTAGTGGATGTATACTAATTAGCAGTAAACGAAGCAGCGCTATTTGAATTTCTAGAAAACTACTGCCGATTAGTAGTTTTCTACTAATTCAAATTTAGAGAGGTAAAGTGCAACAATTTAAACTGTATCATTTCGAGCAGCAGTTCTTTAAATTGTAGTACTTCAAACTGCAGAAGTTTACACAGTATAGTAGTTTAAACTACAACAACTTCTGCTGCTTAAGGGAATTTAAAAGATTTTCAGTGAATTGAAAGATTTCGATAGGATTTCGACCGATTTCAGAAAAATTCAACGTATTCATGTGGATTCTCATGGGATAACAAATTATAAATGATATTTCAAATATTTGCGAAGATTCTTGTTCAAAATGTTGTAAAAATTATCTTTGGACTTTCTAGTTTTAATCGTCCCCTTCTTGATTCAACCAAAACTTGCCTAAAGAAATATTTAATAATAGTTTTTTTTAAACGGTGTCTTCTATCAAGAAAGATTAAAAGAGATTTTGTAGGAAATTAAAAATGAACAATTTTCTTTTTAAACTTCTTTTTCCATCTCGCCTTGTTTGTCTGATAGTTTGAATTTTCGCTTTTTCAGTATATGAATGAAGTAGAAACTTATAAGTATCTGTAGATACCTTTATTTAGTTCATACAATTTTTGAGAATAAATTTCGAAATTTTTAAAATTTATATTCACGAATTTTACTTGAAAAGCAAAGAGTTAACATGAAATATTCTCAACGTAAATCAGATATATAAAAAAAGATTAATTTATAATTTCTCAAATAAATCCATATTCATGTTTCAAGCAGAAAAATAATAAAATATACGAAATATGTCTTGTCGTCCTGAAATTCGGGCTGAGTTTTCAAGTAATTTTCAAAAGTTTGGCTAATCGCCCCGAAAGTAGAGAATAATTATTGGCAAAGAAATTAAACATAAAATATTGGTATATTCTTGATTTCGTCACCATATTATTTTTCATCTTCTTTAAAAAAGTTAATTACAACTGTTCATTTGTATTTTGTCTACCGTGTACAGGAATAATTGAAGAAAGGTTTCTCGCTGATATATTTACATAGATATTTTTATTTGATTTTACAAGAAACAAGCAAGTACATGGTACCGATAACTTACAAAGAGGCTGTGATTGGACAATTATGGTTAAGGATCTTCGAGCATTTTGCAAGAATATATCAAATACTTTCAAATCCATATGTGATTGAAGTGTTCTCATTTTCCTTTATATGGAAATACAATGTTGAGATTCTTAAATTTAGTGTCCAAGTTTCTTGTAACCACCCTGATGACTTCCCACTATGTCCTCAATGAAAATTTCCTTATTTATGTCCATATCCTTTACCATGTTCTTCTTGATTTCCATGTACTTTACAATGTCCTTCTTGTTTTCGATGCCCTTGACCATGTTCTTCTTGTTTTCCATGCCCTTCTTGTTGACCATGTCCTTGAGCATGTCCTTCTTGTTTTACATTTCCTTGACCATGTCCTTCTTGTTTTCCATTTCCTTGACCATGTTCTTTTTGTTGTTTATGTCCTTGACCATGTCCTTCTTGTTTTCCATGTCCTTTACCATGTTCTTCTTGATGTCCATGTACTTTACAATGTCCTTGACTATGTCCTCCAAATCCATCATGGGATCCATAACCATGGTTATGATCTTCTCCATGTTTATATGGATAAGCTGCTACAATTGCGATCTGAAAAGTTTTGATTTCTTATTAAGTATTCGTAGTCCCGAGAGGAAACATTTATTTATACATTTATTTGACTGCGCCTGAGTGTACCAACTGTATAGAACTACAGTCACAGTATGAGCGGGATATTTAAATAGATTCGTTATATGTCTGAATATTATTAAAGTCACGTATTAATTAAAATTTACTTTTTATAAATTATTTTACATAAGTTAAACGTCCCAGTAATCGTGAGATTAGTCGCAGTAATCGTCTTGATAATTTTCTTGCCTTTTAATTTATTTTAATGAATTTAATTTCTATTCGCTACTATAAAATGCTAAAAATAAGTGAGTTTTACCATTAAATTTAACATTTAACATACTTTTTTAACATTAAATTGAAATCATATCCAAGTTTCACGATTATTGGGACCGTCACGATTACTGGGACATTTGCCTTAATATATGTCCTAAATTTGAAAAATAGAGTTTTAGTATATAATACGCGTATCCCAATAAAATGCAACCCGCCAATATATGATTTTAGTGAGCATCAGAGATGACTTTGTGCAGGGTGTACGTAGTGTACATCGTAGCTCTTCGGGTGTTGAAGACAATCTTACACCAGGTGAGAGTCCAGGTGTCCAGGGTGACCTTCTACGGGGTTAACGTGGTCCGCTTCATAGTTTTTCGAGTTCTTGAGAAAATATTGCACCAGGTGAGAGTCCAGGTGTCCAGGGTGACCTTTTACAGGGTGTACGTGGTGCGCTTCGTAGTTTCTCGAGTTCTTGAAAAAATCTTGCACCAGGTGAGCGTCCAGGTATCCAGGGTGCACTTCTACGAGAAGCTAATGGTGCGCTTCGTAGTTTTTCGAGTTCTTGAGAAAATTAGCATTAGGTGAGGGTCTAGCTTCTCGTAGAAGTCCACCCTGTACACCGAGACCCTCACCTAATGCAAATGTTCTTAAGAACTCGAAAAACTACGAAGCGCACCATTAACTTCTCGTACAAGTACACCCTGGATAGCTGGTCCCTCACCTGGTGCAAGATTCAGTTAGATATTTGAAAAATTACGAACCACACCATTAACTTCTCGCAGAAGTCCACCCTGAATACCTGGACGCTCATCTGTTTCAAGATTTTCTCAAGAACTCGAAAAACTACGAAGCACACCATTAACTTCTCGTAGAAGTCCGCCTTGAATACCTGAACCCTCACAAGGTGGAAGATTTTTCTCAAGAACTCAAAAAACTACAAAGCGCACCATTAAATTCTCGTAGAAGTCCACCTTGAATGTCTGGACCCTCACCAGGTGGAAGATTTTTCTCAAGAACTCGAAAAACTACAAAGCGCACCATTAACTTCCCGTAGAAGTCCACCTTGAATGCCTGGACCCTCACCAGGTGGAATATTTTCTCAAGAACTCAAAAAACTACGAAGCGCACTATTAACTTCTCGTAGAAGTCCACCCTGGACACCTGGACGCTCATCTAGTGCAAAATTCTGTTAGATACTCGAATAACTACGAAGCGGACCACTTACATCCCATAGAAGGTCACCCTGGACACCTGGACTCTCACCTAGTGTAATATTGTCTTAGACACCCGAAAAGCTACAAGGTACACCACGTACACCCTGCAGAAAGGCATCCCTGATGCTCACTAAATGCATCTATTGACGGGTTGCTGTTTACTGGGATACGCGTATTATACTAAAACTCTATTTTTTTAAATTTAGGACATATATTTTGTAAAATAATTGATAAAAAGTAAATTTGACTGTAGTTCTCTACAGTTGACTGTAGTTCTCTACAGTTGGTACACTCAGGATCAGTCAATGCGCATGCTCCTCAAAAAGATGGTAATCGTATGGGTGGTAAAACTATTTGCTGCCCTCTATTCATACAATTAGCGGGCTAAATAATACACCCGCTCTATTCATCCCATCAGTGGGACGAATACACAAGAAAAACTCGGGGTTCAGTAAAGTTGCGGTTAAAAGAAAAGTTGGTATCATTTAGAACTTGAGTTCCAATACATATCTGTAGAGCCAAAAGGCGCCCTTTAGAGCGTAATTGAAAAGAACATGGAGGCACATTCTCAAAACAACCGTTTGCGAAGTGCGGTTGGTAAGCTAGGGATCGATTTACAGTTATCGACCTATGACTTGAGATGAAAGTTTTTTGAATATTAATATGCCTTTATGTTTACAACTTCGCTACATAACCTGCAAATGATATTTATCAATTCATTATATCTATTTTAATCGCGGTAATATTTTGTACTTTAATTATATTCATTAAGTTATGTCTATCAGAGTTCGATTACAGGGGTGCTTTAAGGTAAAAATGATTTTAATAAATTAAACAAAATGTCGAAGTGGGAAAAGCGAAAAATAAGTTCTTAATAAATAGGCTCAATTACAATTGGGATCCATTCGAACGCCAACCGAGGTATCATTTAGAGCGTACTTATCGTTTAGGGTTCCTTTTCAGCAAGTTGAGTTGAATTTGGTTGCAGTTCCTTTAGTACCAAAAATAGATTTTAAGGAAAACCCCCGTTTTTTCTGTGTAGCCACGTCGTTATTATAATACAGAGATTTATAGAAATCATTAATGTACCACAAAAAACAGCTTATTATTCCATATTGTTTTACTGAATCTCTAACTTTACGAAAATTATCATATATTTAAAATCATTTAAAAAATGTTGGTCAAATTACTCTTGGGATCAGCACTCTGCAATCCCTAATTGCACGGTACATTCCCGGAACGTCTAAAATGTCCGCCGTTTGGAAACGTTCTACCGGGACGTTCCAAACATAAATTACCATTATTGTTATTATTATTAATTATTATCGCGTAAATCTTAAGTGATAGATCAGAGTCAATGTCAGTTTATGATGTGGATATCATATGATAATGTATTCTATTCAAAAGATACGAGCGATTTTTTATTGCAGTGTGGACACTCGAGTCGAGTCGACCAGCGCGCTCGTAACAACCATAATGGTTTAAAATAGGAATTTTCTGTTAATAATCGCCCGTAGGTCGTATTTCTTTCCCACAGAGCAACAATATATAAATAAATAAAGTGAAAACATTGGCCATTTCAGCATTTTGAATTTTTATCTCAAGAAAAAAAACAGAACGAGACTCCATATCAGCTTGAATCATTGAATCTCAATAATATATATATCGGAAACCAAAATTCTCTTGAAAATTTAATCCTGAGAATTTCTAAAAAAAACAACTTCAAAATCGATAAAGAAATACGATCTGTGGTCGATTATGAAAAGTTAGTTCATATTGTAGACCACTGTGCATCACTATGGTTGGTACAAGCGCGCCGGTGTACTCGAGCTGAGTGCGTGCACGACAATAAAAAATCGCTCGTGTCTTTTGAACAAAGAGAACGATTTGGCTCAAATTTTTTCAACCTTTTCCTGGAACATCGAAGCACAAATTTTTAACTGGAAGTTTTCCGTTCACGACACTACCCTGCAGATTTTTTACCATCGGGATGAAAGCTATTTTTAAAATATATGGGGTCATTGATAGAGGTTTTCATATTTGGGAAACAAATTCGACACCATTTTGTAAAACCACTAGCCAAGTTTTCGCGTGTTTAGTTTAAAAAGTAATAATTGACTTCCGCGTAATGAAAATTTCCTGTTTTTATTTTTTTGCGCTGAATTGCAACCTGGAGTACATTTCTTTATACTAGCTCTTCTTCAAAAGATATTTTAAACTTAATTGTTATATGAAAATTTTGCTATCATTGAACAAAATTATATAGCTAAATTTTTTTTAGCATGTGAGACGTGACTTCGGTGCGCTTTGTAACGCTGGCTTCATTTTGAAATAGTGAGAAATTCCTCACCAGAATCAAATAAAAAGCTCAATATCTTAATTAGTTGTAAAAATGTAACATTTAAAAAATATGAGGAAAAATAATTTTAATATTCGACTCCTTGAAAAGATATCCGTAAGTGTGTACTTCCAAGTAGTAGTGCAGACAAATTCCGACAGAGAGCGCAACTGCGGCCTCTACAAAGTTTAAGAGTATCCCTTAGGTGCTCCTGTGGGATAGTAGTATTTATTATTAATAAAAATATTTTATATTGATAATAATTAAGTAATTCTATGTGGGGTGTTAAAAATTTGAGGAGTAAATGGCTAGCGGAGTCGAGAGTACAATTTTTCGGAGTATAAAGTCGACTCAGTATCAAGTACTTTCAACTTCTTATATTTTAGTCCAGAGTAAAATAGAGTGATTGAAAGGGTCTCTAGTGCATTCAAAGTGAATATAATTAATTCGCACTGCGCAGAAGAATAATCTTAACCCATGCTCAACCCGGAGTTAAATAGTCGTGGGCGAGACTGCTTACAGAATTCATGTTCGGCGCTGCGTTTGCAGATAACTTGCAAATAGGAGTTGTTCGCCACATCATACCCAGTGGGCACAAAATGTCTAATGTCAGTACGAATGATGTTCTGAGAACGTCCATGTCTTTGAGATATTGGTCGTCTTAGAGACGTTGATCGTACACGAAAATTCTCAAAATTCTAGATGGTCGCGTGTCGCGTCAGTGCAATTTCTTACATTCTAAATCCCCTGGACCGGAATCCCGATCCAAGCAATGTCCAACAAAAATTCTGGTCCCATGGACCGGAATTTTTCGTCCAAGCCAAGAATCTCCCTGGTCTAAGCTTAGACCGGAACTAATGTTGGTTCCAACTTGGATCGGCCTGATTACAATCGAATTTCGAGGTTCTGTTTCACTGTTTGTCGAACACTGCACTGCATACACTTTATGGGAAATAGACAACGTCTAGCAGCTCAATAAAAATAAAATAGTGCCCGTCTTGTTTTGTTGATTCTAGGTATTCTAACCTACACTGGCAACGTTCCACGTGCAGCATTCAGCTGCGCTCCGCACCGGCGCGCGGTGCTCTTCTCTCTCCTAGGACCGGATTCCAGTCCCGTTTGGAGTGGATTTCAGTCCCGTGTGGACTGTTCGCGAGCATCGGTCTAAGCGTGGGACCGACCACCACTTTCGCGGTCTATCGGACCCGAAAGTCAGTCCATTGGACCGGAATCGCAGGTTTGACTATTGTTTCGGCCGTAATTCCGGTCCAAGAGATTTAGAGTGTATGGCAACCAGACAAATTGGGTCAAAATTATATATGAATCGGAATTGGAACACGAAGAATTCAAATAGACGTCGGTATGTAAACCTGAATTTATAAATGTATAAATTAATTGATGACTTGCGCAACTTTAATTGGACAATCATAAACTTTTTAATACCAGTAAATCATTCGTTGTCATTTTTTAATTTCCTTGTCTAATTAAAGTTGATACAATTAATTAATTTAAGGAATTCAGACTTACATATGACAATAATTAGTATTGTTGCCATCAAATCTATTCAGAGTACTTGAGTCTATTTCTAAATAGTGATTACTCCCTTCAGCATTCCTTTTAGAGGTATTTAATTCTTTAAAAAACCCATGATGGTATCGTGGGATAACTATAGGGTCAGAACAGAGTTGATTGAGTTACATTGTAACTCGTCTTCTTTTACTCCGCTTGCCTGTTTTCTCAAAACGGTGGGACTTTTATAGGGTATGCTTCGGAGTTGATTTTAACTCCGCCTTTTAACAGTGTGTTAGAAAATTCAATATAATTATTTAGTACAGTTTTTGCAACCTGAAAATGGTTGGAAACAGGTATATCGCACCGAATTGTGATTTGGAGTACGATGTTTATAATGAAGAAGAATGTCACTATTTTACTGTTCCATCTGAATCAAATGTATTATTAGAATGCCAAAAGGTGATTTCGAGACAAAATTACGTTTTATAACCGGAAAGGCTAGTTTGTGCAGTGCATTTTTAATATCAGGATATAGTTTGGTAACGAAAAGTAAAGGAACCTGCCGTGTTACGGCTTCTGTATATTGTTTACCTTTGTACATTAAAAAAATTTATGAAATTAATAAGGGGAAATATAACAAAAGAAAACAATTATTTAAATTAAATTCTTTCTTACGAGCAGGCAGAATTCTGTTCTATTGTAACCTCAACGAAATGTGAAAATATTTATTCAGAATCATTGACACATATATCGACTCCGTTGCCAACTTCCAATTTTATTTATATATATTGAGAGCTGTAATAATAAATGTTAAAGGATCGCAGTGTAGAAATAGAATTTTACTTACAATCTTATTGAAATAATAATTTTTTTTAAACTTTTAGCATGCGTATTTCTTGGAATGGTTTTTGTTTAATGGAAAAATATCATGGAATGAACAATAAACAAACATCAATGTGATTGATTAGTTGTAATATACTGTTGCCAATAGTATCGCACTTTTATCGATGTTATTGAACAACGAAAATAAAATTATTACCAATAAATTAATTTTCCTACCTAAAAATAAAAAAATATTACATCTATATTTTCTTAAGTATAACATATTATTTTTATTGTTAACCATTAATTATTTTTCGCTTATGTAAATTAATTGTGAAACTACAGTCGAACTCGGACATAGCGCGCCCGGAGATAGTAATTCGGAGAATTGACGCCGCGTAGCGACTCTTGGTCTGCGGAGCTGCGGGAAGTGTGCGGTGCTCACTCAGGCGTGACAAAGCAAAGCCTTTTTACGTTCGGAGTTAAGAGTATCCCCGGTTCCATTAGGTTGGGTCAGATCCTCAGACATTCTTCTTAAAAATTATTATTGAAAGTCTATTAATCTATTTTAATAGATTCAACATCGTTTTTTAGTGAAAAAACAACCATATTTAAAGGCCGCCGTTAGATCTTTTTGTTACTACCACTTGGACGTATATAATTACAGATGCAATTCACGCAAAATTTTGTGAGTCAGATAGGGCTCGATTACATTGCAAGTGGGAGGTCCAAACGATTTCAAAAGGATTGGCAAAACAAAAATTTGTAATTTTTAGTGCAAATAATTTTTTTCAATACCTAACTTTTTGGGTTTTCACGTCCAAATGATAACATTTGATCTATAAACATTTCCAAACAATTCATCACGGAATGTTCGAAAAATATTAAAAGTATAGTGCAAGTGTGAAGTTAGCACTCCATTTTTGAAAAGCTGATTATCCTTTGGATTTTCACGTCCAAAGATAAAAATTGGTTTCCAAAAACTCCAAACTGTTCCATACAGAAAAAATATTTTTTTAGAAATGTTGTGATATCGTCACGTACGTCCTTAAGGACCTTGAAACTAGAATCCAACCGGAAAATTGATGTGGCTCCTTTTACCCCATAAGCAATAGAATTACACATTTTTTAGATAATTATGGCCTATTCCTGTTTCGACTCAAATATCTGTACTCGGAATGAAAAATTGGCTAATTTTAAGTATTGGAATCAGTCAATTTTCCACTCTGAGTACATATTTGAGTCGAAACAGGAATTGTCCTCAATTATCTAAATAATATGTAATTCCATTACTTATTGCGTAAAAAGTGGCAATTCAAGTACGATGTTGGTTCCAACGCCCTTAAAACAACTATTTTCTCTTCTAGATAACCGAAAACATGTCAAAATATGACATTGTTCGACCAGAATTATCTGCAGCCATCGAAAGTGGAGACATTGAAGAATTGAAGCGCTTAACAATTTCTTACAATGAGACTTCCTTATCATCATGGATACCAGGATACAGCATACTTTGTCTAGCCATCGAATGGAAGAGATTGGAAATGGCGAAATTATTAATAAGGTACGGTGTTCGTATTTCCTCTGGAAAACAGTGCGGCTCTTCCCTTCACGTAGCTGTTATTCACGGAGATTTGGATCTAATTGATATTCTAGTGAAGAAAGGTTGCTCTTTGATCCACTACGATGAGAAGGGAATGACTCCAATTCACACATTTACCCAACGATTTCCCGTAGATGACGAATGTTCTAAAATTCTCGACTATCTTCTCCAAGCCGGAGGAGATATTAATTTAAGAAACTTTAGACAAGGATTCACGCCAATTCATTGCGCAGTTAAATGCGGGAACGATGAAATGATTTCACTACTTTTAAGTAAGAACGCTCAAACTGATATCAAAGCAAGAGGAAAAACACCTCTTCACGTTGCTGCTTTTCACGAGCAAACGGCGGCTGTTTCTATTCTTTTAGATCATGGTGCATGCACCATTGTTGAAGACGATCACGAAAGAACTCCACTATGCTTAGCAGTTGAAAAGCAGAACATGCCATTAATACAGATCTTTTTAAATTATTTCGATAATTTTCCGGCTAAAGCAAAATATTATGAACCACCAATGAAATATGAGACCTCGCTCATTTACACTGCTACAGAGATGAAAAATTCATCACTTGTAGAGATTTTTTTGTTAAGAGGTGCTGATCCTGACTATTACTTTAAATCAAGTGGAAAGACGCCTCTTCACCTAGCAGTTGAAAATGGATCCGAAGAAAGTGTGAAGCTTATTTTAAAATATACAGCAACCCCAAATGCAACTCTCTTGCACGAATCAAAGAATGATACCGCCTTACACATTGCTGCTGAAAAATCGTACGAAGAAATTTTTAAGATCCTTCTGCAGCATGGCTGTAACCCTACAGTAATAAACGAAGCTGGGCAAGGTCCTCT
>JAWWLR010000155.1:57571294-57582879 GCA_035041075.1 Acraspis erinacei | reverse complement strand
TTTATTTAAATATCTAATTATCAGTAATTATATAATTATCTGAATAAAATTTAAAAAAACATATGTTTTTCTTATGGGAAATACGTGTTAAACTTCATGGGACTTATGCCACCTATAAGTATCATATTTTTTCAACAACAAAAAATAGATTTCTTTTTTGTGGATTAGAACAAATTTCTGGGCGATATATATGAAAATTCGAGAGAGAGAAATTTGGACCACCCTAATGTACAATGTGTGTGTTCAACTTTGAGTCAATAATTAAATGGCAAAGAAGGAATGAAGTATTATTAAATAATTATATTTGTTATTTTTATTATTTTTGGTATACTTAAATTTAAATTTAAATAAAAAATTGTAAGTTTTAAATGAAACTTTCTTTTTTTATTGATTTTTTGCTTAGAAGTACCAATCTGTACATCAGTAGAATAATTTTTATTTATATTTTTCCAATTTCTGCAAATTAAAAATCTTCTAATTTATATCCTTATAATGTGATATTATATATATTCTGCAAATTAAAAATCTTCTAATTTACATCCTTATAATATGATATTATATATGATACACTATAAATATACAACGTTTAGATATAATGAAAACCAAATTCAATCATTTCGAAATACTTAATTAAAATTAAAATTAAACATGTGTTATTTTCCAGGAAACACTGGGTATATTTTAAAGTGAGGCCTCGTAATTTCATCGTCTCTTTGTTCTGGTCTATCATACAAAAAATTGGGAATTATATCACTTTCTAGAAATCTATAATCTAAATCTCTTTTATCTCTAGGGTTTGTATGAATTTTTTTAACATTATTTTTTCTGACGCGACTAGGAAAAATATCTTCACTATTTCGGGTAGCATGAGCCAAGACGAAGTTGGGATCCAATAAAATATCTCCTGATAAAACATCCACTGGAAGTTGAACATCTGTCATCGTTGATTTTGTAATATTGGAATTTTCAAAATCGGTAATATTCGTACTTTTCGAAATTGAAGTTTTAGTTGTAGTTGAAGATGAATTTGAAATTGTCGAATTTTCCACAGACATTGTATAAATTATGAGAAGTGAAAAGTGAAGGACAAATGTAGTGACCCTCATTTTTTCTGTAATTAATGAATTAATATATTATTACATAGTTACTGCTAAAATAAATATTTTTAATGTTTAGTGATTTTTTTAAGGAGATGTTTTTAAGAATATGTTTATATCGAAATTCATTATTAAAAGGGTAATATTTAAAGCTTCGTTATTTATGTAACTAAAAATGTTTAGAGTTTGAAAATAAGGTAAATAAAATGAAATTAGTAGATACCTTTTATATTTCCTTCAGTTGTTGTACAATTTTATAAATTTTGAAACTGTTTCTATGGAGAGAAATATTTTTGACTGAGTCGAGGAAGATCAATAGCTCCTTTTATAACTTCTGTTTCTGGGGAAGGCAGAAATATAGTCTGAAGGTTCTAAGTGATCGTAATTTTCAACAAATATGTATGGAACTGTCAACAACGGTTTTTGGATCGATTCCTTGAAGGACTGGGAAATAATCATGTGAGTTTTAAAGAAACCGACAAAGATAAAATATAATTATTATTATTAGATTTGAAAAGGTTCGCAAATAATTGAAATCTTGAAAAAAATTAATTTAAACAAAATTTAGATTTTGTATAATATTTAAAGAAATACAAGATTTTAAAGAAAAATTGTGCAATTTTGAAAGATTATAAAATTTAAAAACAGATTCGATCAAGTTTAAGAGACTTTTTGGGAATTTTGAAACGATTATTTTTGTAAAATCAACTATAAAAGAGTATTTAAGAAGATTTCATAATAGTTCAAAAGATTTCTAAAATTTTTTAAAAACAACCTAGAAGATTTTAAGCCAATTTAGAAAAAAGTAATTTCAAGATTTCGAAAAAATTAAACAAATTTGATTATTTAAAAGTCTGAAAAATGCAGTTTTTTAACAGGATTTTGAAAAGTTTTAAGAGAATAAAAAATACCTTTCGATTCCTGGACGAATTTTATATGATTTTTAAAGATTATAAAATAAATGTTAAGAAAATATTTAAAATGATTTCAAAACATTTCAAAATATTGTCAACATTTCCAAAAAAGAATCTGGAAGATTTAAAGGAAATCATTTTCTTAACCTTCTTTAATTTGATGAAAAATTCGATTATTTTTTAAAAATATTTAGAGGTTAGGATAAGAATAAAAAAATCAATTTCACAATTTAAAAAAAATTGCCAAAAAGTCAGGGTTTGAAAATTTAGAAAACATCAGCTTATTAAGTATATTAAAAGGTTTTAAGAGAATAAGAAATTTTTTCTAGATCCCTAGAACCATTTAAAATGTTTTTTTTTTATTTTTAAATTAATTTCAAGAGATTATTTAAAAAGATTTCAATACATTTAAAGCGATTTTCAAATCTTAAGTAAATTAAAAGGATATTTAGGAACTTAAAAAATTGTAGAGACATTAAAAATATCTTTCAAACTGACCCAAATTCTTCCTAATATTTCGAAAAATCATATAAAATAATTTTTCAGATTTTTTTCGATATATCTGAAATCTTTAAATTTCTTTCTGAGTTTTCTTAAATATCGTAAGAAAATTGCATTTATATAATTTTAAAAACAAATTGATAACACGTAAGTCCTTGTTCTCAGATCTCAGAATATAAATTGAGTTCGAATTTAATTATTTAAAAAATTTTAACATAGTAATAGTAATTTGAAATTTGTATTTTGTATTAAAAATGATGCTTTTCCTCAGATTGAAAAATACACGCGCTCGTAGCGGGCGACGGAAAAAAAGGAAAAATTCTTTTAAAAAAAATTTCCGTACAGAAAAATCCAATAATAGCTACGCATTTGCACACATTAGACATAATAATAACATACATGTTGTAAAACATAATGTATACGCCTCTGTTTAGCAAGGCCATGTTAATTTTTTCTTCATCGAATATAAAACCTGTAGGATCGTTATCGTTCGCCAGAGATACCAGAAGAAGCTAAAGAGTGAAGTCTGAACACGATTTTCTACGGAAGAATAAAAAATGTCACGCAATTTTAGAGTGAGTACTTATATACAAAAATAAATAGGAAGCGACATTTGATTAATTTATTCAGGGTATCAAATGTCCTGGAGATAGTGAAAAAACCGGAAAAAGTTCTAGAATTTTTTCACCTGGAAAAACCTGGAAAAGTCCTTGTATTTTGCTCATCGCCGTGGAATTTTTATTCTCTTAAAGAAAAAATAGGTTTTTTAAACTTGTTCACTGATGCACGAAAAAAATACTGCTGAACCGTTTTGCCCTAGGTTCACGTATACAATAATAATTTAAAAAATCGAAAACATTTAAAAGTTCTCATTTATTCCCGATTTTTTCAACTTTAACAACAATTTAATGAATTTTTTTTAATCTGATACTTTCTTGTGTGATGAAGACTCATCCTTATACATAGTACAATATTCATTGTTTTGTTGAAAATCAATTTTTTTCAATTGAAAATTTAACTATTGAAGATGAAGGTTAATTATTGTTGTTCAAAATTCATCTAGTTGGTTGATAGTTTAACTATTTTTTTAACCTTGCTTTAAACTAATTTTGTTGTCGTTGAAAAATTAACATTTCAAACTGAAAATGCAACTATTCCATTTTTGGTTAAAAATTACTTTTTTAGTTTGAAATCCAACTACTTGTGTAAAAATTAATCCACTTTGTTAACAAAATATTTGTTGTTGAATCTTTATTCCTTTCCTCATAAATAGAACTATTTTGTTCAAAATCCGTTTTTTCTTTATTTAAAATTATTTTTTACCCGAAAATCTAACTTATCAATTTTTTGTTGAAAATTAATATTTTTGGTTGGAATTTCTTCTATTGATTAAAACTGTAACTACTTAGCTGAAAAATGTTGTTTTTTTTAGTGAGAATTTATCTTTTTTATTTTAAAATCCAACTATTTATTTAAAAAGTTACGTATTTTTCAACTATTTGATTAAAAAATCTGCTAATCTGTTGAACATTTGATGATTTTCTTGAAAATTCAAGTCTTAGTTTAAAATTTATTTATTTGGTTCAGATTCCTTTTTTTATTATATGAAATATCAACTATTACAGTTGAAAAATTCATCTTTGTAGGTAAAAAATTCCGATATTTGAGATAAAATGCCAGAAGAATTCTTTTAGTTTATTGAAATCTATGGGAAATTCCTTGGAATCTTTGAAAGGACAATAGAAGAATTTATAGTCCTTATAATTTATTTAAATCTTTTAGAAAATCCTTGGAAAATTTGAAACATCATAAAAGATTTAGATTATTTAAAATTGATTGAAATCAATTGGAAATTCCTTGGAATCTTTAAAAATGCCCTAGAATATTCTTTCGGTGTTTTATATCAATTAAAAATTCCTTGACATATTTGAAAATGACCTAGAATATCAGAAATTATTTTAATTTATTGAAATCTACTGAAAAATCCTTGGAATCTTTAAAAATGACCTAAGATATTCTTTAAATTTTTGTATATCTATTAAAAACTCCTTGAACTCTTTAAAAAGATCCAGAAATATTTAAAAACTTTTCATTATATTGTAATCTATTGAAAATTTCTGTTTTTAAGTTTTTCCTTGAAATCTTTAAAAATGTCCGGAAATATTTGAAATTCTTTCAATTTTTTGAAATCTATTGCAAATTCTTTGGAATCTTCGATAATGCGCAATAATAGTTTAAATCCTTTCATTTTTTTGAAATTTATTGCAAATACCCTAGAATCTTTGAAAAGGCCATGAAATATTTGAAATAAATTCAATTTATTGAAAAGAATGGAAAATTCCTTAAAATCTTTGAAAATACCCAAACCGTGCACAAATCCAGGTTCCACTGTATGTACAAATCAAGCACGCAAAAAAATCAATAAAATAAAAATTAATAGATTTAATGCTGACCTGAAGAAGTGAACTGCAATGTTCACGAAACGTCGGCAAAATTCGCAGTTTTATACACGATTGAAAACCCGAAGTATCTCGTTAATCAAAATAAGAATTTTAATGTAGTAATTATTTTTTTAAATTAATTCTATGATTAAGAATAATAAGATTGATTATAAATATACGATTTTTTAATTTTTTTTACTATTTCTTGTTTCAGGTTGAAAAAGCAATCTTTTTTTGTTATCTCTGGCTAATTTTAAAAATTGGACATATAACAGGAAATGAAAATACGGTTTTGGATAATGACGCCGAACGCCTATCGAATGCGACTCAGAATATCGCGAATGCAAGTATGATTTCCGGATTTCAGGATCCAGATGTAAAAGAAGCTATAAAATCTGCATTGCGAAATAATTCTGAATCTGAAGTGATCGTGAAAAAAGATTTACTCTTGTTCCCTTTGAATGCCCCAAATTTGGTGCGTTAAGTGAAAATAAAGTTATAATTATTATTCAAACCAACTATAAATAGTGTAATTCGGAACTTTTTAATTTATAATCGTTTTTAAGCTAGAATTAAGTTATAGAAAAAGAACTTTTTAATCGCTTGTCCTAGCTTACACATAATAATAAAATATAGTTTTTTGTAATTTCTTATAGGTTTTGTCACATAAGCAGGAATTTCACACCATACCGGAAGTTCATGATAAAAATTCAACGGATGATGCAACTTATACAGAATTAGCGGAAGTAAATGAGTTTAGCTTGTCTGAATTAATTCCGCTAAACGGTTCAACGAGCAAGGCCAATGAAAGTGAACAAATACAGGTGCGAATGAACACTAAATTTATTATCAAATTGATACCAATAGTAAACTTATGAATATTGTCTGTTGTTAGTATTTTTTCAAATACTCAATACTTATCAAAAACTAAATCAGAACGAAATTAATTAGTTTTCAAATTATTTATCAAGTTTATTCAACAAAATTTAATTTAAAAATACTAGGTATAAATATATAAATAATATAATCTATAAAAAAATATATAAATAAATTTGCAGAAGCAAAACAATTTAGAAAGATTGTATTGAACCGTGTTGACCATATTGAATTCCTTAGATTTCAAGTAAAAACATATTGCATTTTCAACAAAGTAACTGCATTTTAAACCAACAAAGATTTTCAATCAAAAGACATGCATTTTCAAACCAAAAAAAATGAATTTTCAAAAATAGAAGAATTATTTTTTAACGAAACAGTTGCATTAACAACAAAATAGTTGAACTTACAAGCAACAACAGTTTCCATGGAAATAGTTTAACTTGTAACCTAATAGTTCAATTCCCAAGTCGAAACTCGACTTTTTGAAAGGCAATTGAATCTTCGACCCGAAAACTTGAAGTTTCAAGAAAAAAGAGTTCATTATTTATTCTCCATCAATAAAGATGAATTTTTAACCAAATAGTAGAATCCTCCAATAAAAAGATAAAAAATTAATTTTTACTTAAAAGACAAACACGAATTGTTAAACAAAAAATTAAAATTTTAAACTATAGAAAAATGATTTGTAAACGAAATTCATAAATTTTCAACAAATTTGTTGAATTTTTAAGCTAAGAAGATGATTTATCTAAAAAAAATAGTTGAATTTTGAACCCAATAATAATATGATTCTGCAACAAAAAAGTTGATTACCTACCAAATAGTTAAATTTTATATCCAATTGCAGAATTTTCAATCAAGAAGATTTTTAATGAAAACGATCAATTTCGAACACAAAATTAAAAAAAAAAATGCTCGACAAAATAGTTAAATTTGTAATCAAATGGTTGAATTTACAAATAAAATTATGATTCTTTACCCCAAAAAATAATTTTTTAACAAAGTAGTTCAACTTTCAAACAACTAGATGAATTTTTGATACAAAATATGATTTTAAAACAAAATAGTTACATTTTCAATCAAATAAATAAATTTTCAACCCTATATTAGAGTTTTTAACCAAAGGAGATGAATTGCGAACTAAAAATATAATTGTGGCTTGAAATTTGTATTTTCTTGAAAATTAAAACTAAGAAAATTCATTTTTAGTTCTAAAACGGCCTAGCAGAACCTTTAAGCAATTCTCGTTAAATAACAAAGATGTATGGCAGTGTTTTTGGCCAAAAGGGAGAAATTAAGGAGGTTTTATTTGCAAATTTTAAAATTATTTATTTTTCAACATGATGAATATCAAATTTTCCAATTTTCAAATTTAAAATTGAGTTAATTTTGTGAAAAATATATCAGTTTTAAGATCTGGAGTTGAAAATTTGAAAAATTAAATAAAAGGCACTAAGGAACGTTTTTATGGTCCTGCATTTTCAGAATAACAAACAAAAATATGTAAAAAAATTTCGGTAAAATAATAAAGTTCAGGATCTTAGATAGTAAAATTCAAAATTATGACAACCATTTTTAGAAAATTAACAGTTTTTTTCCTAAGAACCTAGATAAACAGTTTCGGCAAAAATTATTTCAATACGAAAATATGAAAATGCGAATCCCATGTTAGTTGATAATGTATCATTTTTTGGAAAGTAATTGCAATATAATCATAATGTTTATTATTTCGACAAAAATGTTAGGTGAACGTTTCTTACAGATTAAAGATTAAACTTCCCATAACAAAATATCTATTCCATTTAAATTTATTAGATGAATTTTTTATTTAAATTTTTCTATCCAGGAAAAAGGAGAGAAAATTGCGGAAGTACCGAAACTCCTTGAAGTGATTTCTGGATTCAATTTACCAGATGGTCTCATAACAGACAAAATACCACTACCAGAAACTATTAAAAACAGTATTTCAGTACCCAAAGATTCCATTTTGGGTCTTCTTTCTACGACAACAATTATCAATTCCAATTCCAGAGAAGAAGAGTCAAAGGCAAATTCGAGACCTGAATACCTGATTGCTCCAAGTGATGTAAGAATAAAGTTTTTCTAAATAATTAATAATAATAATAATACTCTTCCGATAATTGTATTCTGTCCACATTAAAACTCCTTTGTTTTTCTTCGCTTGTTAAAAATCATGATGCACAATTTGAAAATTAATAATTTTAAACGACTTTGTTTCAAGATCCTAATTTAAGGACTATAAATCAATTAAAAAAAAAAACAATTTCGAATTCAAAGGTTATATATTCTTTATATAACTTTTTTTCTTTTCCATGTACAATCTTATAATTGTCCAATTTTTAGTTGAAAATTTATAAAAATGAATTATTTAAAGTTGAACCATATTTGATGAGAAAATTTCAAGCATGAATGACAATTCGAAATGTAGTATTAAAAATGAAATTAGTTGAAATTAAAAAAGTTAAAAACTAAAAACAATCTTGAATGACATGCCTCCAGAATAAATTCAAAACAATAAAAAATTAAGAAAATAATTTGTCAAATTCAAGCCTTAAAAATGAGGAGAGTAGAACTAGGCATTTAAAATTTAATTATTTTTTGTGTGAAAATGTTCCAAAATATTTAAAATTTCAAACTGAAAATTAAAAAAAAAACTCTATTTCAAAGGCTTCAAATTATTTGAATTATTTTTATTCAAATTATAATTTTTTATATAATAAAAATTTAAAATTCTAGAATTTCAGAAGCTTTATTGGCTTTAAAACATTTATTTTATTTGTCAGTTTATCAAATTTTAATGGCTTCAACTTAAAAATGATTTCCATTAAAAGATTGAAAATTTTTAATTATAAAATTATTAACTCTATTAGTTATAAATAAGACCATTTCAATTCTTTTGAATTTGAAATCATCCTATATTCAAATTTCTGACTTAAAATTATTAATTAGAAAAAATTTAATTATGCTGTTTTTTTAATCTTAATTTGAAATCATTCAATTTCGAGATTCCTAAATTTAAAATCAATTTTTCAATTTTAAACTCTTATATTGAGAAATGATAAGCTGTACTGAATTTTCATAGTTAAAAAAAAAAAATTTTGATCCAGTTTTACTTGATAGGTCCTTTAACCTATTAATGCCTGAATAGCAAAAAATTAAAGCAAGTTTGAAGTCCTAGATTTTGATGAAGCGTCTGTACATTTTCTTTGGGGAACAATTTTTCATATGTATTAAGGGTTGCTCGAAACGATCCAATCATTTAAAAAAGTAAAAACATTATTTTTATTGTTATTTGGCAATTTTAAGTAAAAAAAATGTATTTTTCCAGTGCCTTTTTTGGGAAACTATCAATTTTGTGCGCAAAAATGGCTCTGTCATGCTAAAAATAGAACGAAACGTATTACTGGGACTTATTTTTGCAAAATACGGAGGATGCTTTTTTTCAATATCATTTTGCAAAAAATTGCAACACTTTTGAATTATTTATCATGCAGATGAATAGGTGTTGCTTCAGTTTAGTTTTTTTTACTCTTTCTGAATTGAATTATTCCTAAAAATTGATAAATAACAGTTTTTGGGTTGCTGATCACGAATTTGCTATCAGATTTGCAAAATTCAAATGGAAGATCCAAGATGGGGAACTAATTTTTTAGAAAATTCCAATTTTTGTATGAAAATCTATATACATGGCTTCTCGTGGACGCTGATTGCAAAATCGCGAAATTCAAAATAGGTGATCCAATATGGCGGACATAATTCCGAGAAATGTTCATTTTTGCGGATATAAATTGTACACAAGATTTTTTGGGTCAAAAATTGTGCATTCGCCATTAGATTTGTGGCATATCCAATATGATGAACTTGAATGGAAAATTTCATGAAATTCTGTCGATATGCATAATTTATAAATCTGTGTTATTTAATTCTAACGATGATCGATTCCTTTCTGTATCGTATTTTGCCATTATATGAAATGTTGCCCGATTCTCTCACCACGTGGAGGTAGACGATTTTCGAATTCATTTTTTTTTCTTTTAATTTTTTTTCTTTTTTTGTATTTTTATAATTTTTTATGTGAGTTCTTTATCCTTCATACGCCGTTTTATATAAGGTAAATGAGCATGCGTGAAGCAATTTGAACAAAAATATAAGTTGCAAATCTTACAGAAATTGTACGTCCTCCATTTTGAATTTCTGGAATCTGATCGCGAATTCACAATCAGCGACACCGAGAAGCATTGTATACAGATTTTCATACAAAAATGGGAATTTTCTTAAAAATTAGTTCGCCATCTTGGACACGCCATTTTAAATTTTGCAAATCTGATATAAAATTCGTGATGTGCAATACAAAAAAATATTATGTATCCATTTTAAAAAATAATTCAATTCAGAAAGAGTAAAACAAAGTAAACTTAAACAACACCTATAAATCTGCATGATAAATAATTCACAAGTGTTGCAATTTTTTGCAACCTGATATTGAAAAACAAAATCCTCCATATTTTGCTAATATAAGTCCCAATAACACGTTCCGTGCTATTCTTAGCATAATAGAGCCATTTTTGTGCACAGAATCGATATTTTCCCAAAAAGGGCACTGGAAAAATGAATTTTTTTACTTAAAATTGCCAAAAAATATTAAAAATATTTTTGTTGCTTTTCTAAACGGTTGGATCGTGACGGCGACCCTTAATACATATGAAAAACTTTGCCCCAAGGAAAATGTATAGCGGCTGTATCAAAGTCTAGGAGCTCAAACTTGCTGTGCAATTTTTTGTTATTCAGGCAGTAATTGTTTAACTGATTTTGTATACATGTTTCAGAATTTCATTTAAAATTCTAGAATTTCCGAAGCTATGACTTTGAAAGATTAAATTTAGTTTCCAATTTCAAATTGTCAAATTTTAATCGCTTCGAATAGAAAACTATTCAAATTCAAAGGTTTTCAATTTTTAATTCTTTAATTCTGAACAATTTTAATTAGAAATAATACAATTCTAATTCCTTTGACTTTTAAATTATCCAATTTTCAAAATTCTAATTGGAAAATAATAAATTTTTAACATTTTGAAATTCTTCTTTTTTCGAAATTTTAATCTGAAATCATTTAGTTGCGAGATTCTTCAATTCAAAATGAAATTGTTAAATTACAATTCGAAAATATTAATTATAAATTATCGTTTTAAAAATAGTCAAAAGTTAATATTTAAAACTTTCGTTGTCAATGGAACTTTGAATTGATTATAAATTTTAATGTTAGGAAATAAAAATTCAAATTTTGTTAGCAATATATTTACGTGGAGGATAGGTATGATTTCAGATTCTCTGTTCTGAACCACCTTCCAGGTCGATGATTCGTCCTTAATTAAAAAAATGGTTCCGAGATCTGCCGGTTCATTTTTAGATGAAAAATCTAATCAACTTGCCGAAAAGTCATCCCTAAATTCAGATAATCTGAAAGTTTTTGATTCGGATCAGGGGAAAGATTTTGAAGACATGGAAGTCGCAGAAGACATAGTATTCAGGCCTCTCTTCAGATACCGTGAGGAAGCGCGATTCAAGCCTAAAAATAATGACCAAGCTTATAGAAGATCGAGTTATCAAAGAAGACCAGATTTATATCGATATGAAACTTCATACGTGCCACGAAGACGTTACAGACCTCGTGATTATAACAATTACTAGTTAAGTTGTTTATATAAAAATTAGTCAAATAAGTCGCCATTACA
>JAWWLR010000155.1:57548997-57560612 GCA_035041075.1 Acraspis erinacei | reverse complement strand
TTATCGTTGAAACGTTTCTTGGTTAAACGACTCGCACTTTACCCGTTAAAGAATCTGTTTTCAAACTTAATTCTCAAACGATGGAACTTTAACCGTAAAAGTATTATTTTATTGTTTAGAGGACATTTCCGACAGTGTACTAAAAACAGCCCTTTAAACTTACGTATCTGTTAAAAACAAAAATTGCATATTTTTTTAAATGATCCAACTTTCTGAAGTCTTGTCTAATAAAGAAATTTTATGCGAATAGTTTTGAAAATTTTGAGAAAGCTCCAACTTTTTGAATAGTTGTCTAATCGAAAAATGTCACTGAGATTGTTTATATATATATTTGATATCTAGTGATGAATGTAAATGAAATTTCCAAATCTATCAGAAAAATATTTTTTCTATTTTTCTGAACATTTTCAAAATTTCCAAAAGTATGTAACTTTTCAAATATTCATGGAAATTAAAAATTTTATTTGGACAATTTGCAAGTCTTCTATCCATCTATAAGAAACTTTCACAAAAATTTATAATAATAAACAAAATTTCAAATTTTAAAGACTCGACATTTTTTATTTTTTTGTTGGAAATATCTGCTTAACGAACTTAACCTTCATTTTGGGAACCTTAAGAAGTGCATCAAGGCCTGAACTCGATTGGACAAATCCTTCAAATGTCAGCGTGGCTACAACATTCAGGTAACCATACATACAGACAGACAGACACCGACAAAATTTTACGATTTTTGGATTCTATGAGTTTCAAAACGTAAAGATCTGTTAAAAACGAGAGATCGAAAATTTAGACGATTACATGACTCTCTCATGAATGAAAATGTCAAAATTCTAACAAAATGTTAATCTCAACATAAATCGTTTAATTTTAAACGTTAGAAATTTGATAAATGACTTCCTAATTTCCTCTTTTCATTCCATGTCCCCTTCTAATTTCACCCTTTGCAATCCCTTTTCCGTTCCATTTAACTTAGTTCTGGGACACCCTATATAACATAACAAATATTTATTAGACTATAATGTTGATCAAACTTTTAATATTGAAAAAGGATCATATTTCCGACAATTTTGGATCAAACTGGAATAAATAATTGCTATCTTTAATCTTTTTCTGGTATCTTTCTTATCAGTTCAGTTAATTCATATTAGATTATATTTCACAAATTATACAAAACAAATTTTATAAAGCATTAAGTTCGGCGATATGCTTCATTTAAACTATAAATTAAATCTGTTTGAATAATCAATTACAGACAGAAAAAGAATCACTTTAAAAATAGAATTGCGAACGTACTCAATATTATGCATCGGAAATTGAACAATTAAATGTTTTCACTATTTATCTCCATAATTATTGACGAATTTTTAGTTTATGATAATATTCTTTTAAAATAAACACAAATATATTCAATTCTGAAATTATAGATAAGTGAAAATAAAAAAGTTCGAATTATTGCATTTTAAACTTTAAAAAAAGAATTTCAGCACATAAAATCTTTTTTTCTCTTTATATGATTATAGGCCGCGGCTACGTGTACAATGCGGCCATAGAATTATCACAATAACTGTAAAAAAAAAATCAGTTAGATGAAGAAGTAATTCCTTATTTAAAACTTTAATTTTTAAAATTTTAACGACAGATATTTAATTAATATTATTTTTAATACTTTTTATTCTGAAATAATATTATATCTGATATTAGGGTTTTCATATAGGTAAATTAAGAAATATTTTTGTGTTTATTTACAAAATAATAATAAAACAAGTAACATTAATGTTATTTAAAAATAATGTTCATTTAAACAATAATTTGCTTATCGCCACCTAATTAAATTTTAATTTTGACGTCCACTTATCCTCTTATCAAGCCCCAACAAATTCCCCCAAAGAACTGAAATTTTCGATATTTTTGCCCATAATTATCACATATGAACTATGTTTTTCCCCTTTTTGCGATAAATAGTTTTTATTCGAAAAGTGAAATATTTTAAAGCATCTTTAGCTCATTTCTAATTGTTTCAATAATGTCCATTTGGTTAAATAAGTTTTTTTCTACTGCCTCTTTCAAAGGAGATGTTTTCTTTTTCCAGGAGAGGCGTCTCTTTCAAGATTAAAAGGACTAGGGGTTTTGCCAGATTCATAATACGTTTACAAGAATGAAATGTGTAATGTAATATTTTAACCCCATACTCTAAAGTCAATTATGTCAACTTGAAACGAGAGATTTTTTCGTAGATTTTGTTTAGTTGCTGTTTTTTGTAATTGGAAATTAAGTGTTTTGCGCCTGTAAAGTGCAACACGCTAGCTATTGTGTATGCCGCGCTGCAGGCACCCGGTCTAGTTTTAAGTCGCATAAAATCTGCAAGCAGTGTGTCTTCGTAGCTTAGTCTTAGATTAGTATACCATATAATAATATAATATAACACAATACTATAATAAAAAAGTATATAATATATAACACCCATTTTTGAAAAATACATAATATTCTGAGAATATCCTTCTTTGTGCTGGTAAGGAAGTTATCTTTTTCGTAACTTACCATCAGTATTTAGTACAGTGTTTAAAATAATAAATTAATCAATAATAATATATTGAAAAAGTAGATATTTATTAAATATTTATTAATTTTATTTAGTAAAAAGTTATTTTAAAATGCTTTTGGGCAGCAGCTCAAACCTAAAAATTCAATTCCCTTATTTTACATCTTTTGTATTAAACGATTGGGTAATCAAACGATTTTTTGCTTTTTGTTGGAAATTAGATTCTTTAAAGTTAGAAACGTTTTTGTATTTATGTCAAACTCGGGCTTTGTCACTTCTGCCCATATGCACTATCGCACTCTTCCTAGAATAATAATTTTTTTTAAACAATTGGAAAATAAATGTCCCATTCTAATCTTATGGAATTTTGCAGGTGTTTGGCTCAAAACTTTCTTTCACATAAAACGTAGTTATTGTATTAAATTGATAATAAGACCAAAAATAAACAAAATTTTATTGCGCACCAAACCAAAAATGTGGCCAAAATACTTTGTATAGAAAATTCCATGCGGTCATTTTTCATAAATAGATTTTAACGGCACTCTAATAATTTCCGACAAGAAAAGAGCAGTTGAAAAAAGTGTATCATAAAGACCATAAAGTCTAAAAAAATCTTTTATAAATTTTTCAATTAACTATTGATCAATCATGCTAACTTTTCTCTTAGTTATTAAAACAAAGTCGTCCCGAAAATTCGGGGTAAAGACACAGAGAGAAATTTCAAGAGAGATTAATTCACGGAACTGCTCCTTGATCTTATTCTAGCTTTGGCGCAAGAACTAAGATCAATGAGCAGTTCCGTGAATTAATCTCTTGAAATTTCTCTCCGTTTCGTCAATTAAAAATATTGTTTATAGAATTGACTAGGCGCTCCGAAATTTTGGGAGGACTTGTCCATCTTTTTCAGCCAAGCAACATTTTTGGGACCACTGTAGACTAAGGTGGTCCAAAAACGCATCACCATTTTGTCTTTATTTCTAGGCACATCGGCCGGGAGTTTTTTCAAATCTGCAAAAAGAGAAATAATTTTCTTTTGCAAAAAATTACATTTAGATGCTCTGCTAGTCCTTTGAAGTTACATGTATTTCTCACAAGAAAAAAAAGACTTTTTTGTCAATTTTATTCAGAATCTTCAATGTTAGGTCATAATTAGTCATGAAATACGAACTAAAACTTATTTTTTCAATAGCACCCCCATAAGTCAGGGTCCCAAACAATTCCCATAACTGAAAAATTGGGTTTTGCGAGTTTTTAGATCTAATTATGATTTATTTGTGGTTTTTAAAGAAAGAATGTTTACAATATATAAAATACAACTTTATGCAGATAATTAGATGTTTATATAAATTCTTTAACCAATTTATTATTGTTTGAAGCAATTTTCTCTCAGAATAGAGTTAGAAAGTCGCGGTTTTTCCGAAATTTTCAACTTATTCTTAACTTTTAATCTAGAGTGAGATAATACTTAATTCAAGTTAACAAAGATAATTTTTTAAATAATTTAGTATAATTTGTAATAATATTGTCATTGAATAAAGCTAGAAAGTTGCGTTTTTTTAATATTGAACATTTGGTCCATTTTCAATTAAAGCGACGTAATAATAATTGTCATTTAAGAAACATACTTGTTTAAACAAATTATTACTGTTTATAACTATCTTCTCCTATAGTAATGCTTGATAGTTGCGGGTTTTTTTCTGAAATATTCAACATTTTGTCCAGTTTCACTCAAAGCGAGTTGATAATTAATTTAATAAAACAAACATAATTGTTTAAACACATTATTATTATTGTTTACTACTCTATTCTTCTATAGAAATGCAAGATAATTACGGTTGTTTCTGAATTTTTCAACTTTTTGTCCACTTAGTACTTTGAGTAAGGTAATAATTAATGCAATTTAACGTACATAATTATTTAAACAAATTATTATTTATTCTTTTTCTGTCAGATAATTTCTAGAAAATTACGATTTTTTCTGAAATGTTCAACTTTGCTTTGACCTTTTATTTATTAACAAATAATAAATTAGCATTAGAGATAATCTCTTAGGAACAATCTCTTTCTTTTTTGTAAATATATTTTGTCTCAAATAAAATTGATATTTATAAAATCGAGATCTCACTTTAATTCTCTTCTTATAGAAAAATGCGTGCAATTCCAAAGTTTTGTTTTACACTTTGCAATAAACTTCGTGTTGTGATTCAAAACAAAATTTTTATAAGCCATATACAGGCCTACTCTTTCCACCTAATCCTAATTTTTTCATTCTTTGTTTCTATCTCTACTTTAAGATAGCATTTTTATTTGAATTAATATATTTTTAAACATCGCCAAAAGAATAAAAATGGTTCACTTTCAAAAAAGTCCGTAATATTTTCAAAATGATTATTTTTGATGTTCTTTTATAATTTGTTCGTAACTTAAAAGTCAAAGCAAAACTGAAGATTCCAGAAAAAAGGCAAAAATGTCTAGCATTACTTTGAGAGAAGATATTTATAAAAAAGAATCTATTTTAAAAATGATCATGTTTTTTAAAAAACACTAAATTATTTAAATAATTATGTTTTTTAACGTTAATTATTATCTCAATCTAATTGAAAAGTTGAAAATAAGTTGAAAAATTCGGAAAACCCCGTGACTTTCTAACTCTCTTCTTAGAGAAAATTCATAAGAACAATAATAAATTGTTTAACAAATTTATATAAACATGTAATTATCAATAGAAAATAGTATTTCATGTATTATAAACAATTTATATTTAAAAAATAGCAAAAAAACTCATAATTAGTGCAAAAAACTCGCACAATAAAATTTTTCTCTTATAGAGCTTCGTTGCAAAAAGTCATTTCTGATTCGGTTTATATGCTGGTTAATTTTAAAGAGAAATTTTGTGGGTCAACTTGATACACCAAATATTGATGATTCTCAATAAAATGTACAAAAACGTCTTTTTTATTAGAAATACTTGTTAAACTTCATGGGGCTTGTGGCACCTTTGAATATATTTTTTTCTAAAAAAAGTGCATTTATTCTTTTATAGATGTTAACAAATTTCCGGGTTTTGTGAATGAAACTTAAAAAATAATAATAATTTGGACCATCCTACTCTAGATATATCCTTTTTAAAATGTAAATAAATTTTTTTTGTTACTTACGATTTTTATAAGCATAAATCATTTTGAGGAAACTTTAGACTGTTCTCGATCTATAAACCAAACAAATTTTATGTAAGATTTGTACAAATAGACAAAAAAAATCTTTTTATAGACGCGCGCTCGCGATTTCTCACCAAGCAAGGTAATTCGTTAAGCGTTCAAATTATGAAATATCTCAGCTTAAGCGTTCACTGTGTAAAAAAAATCACTTGGTTGCGACACAAATTTTCTTTTCGGAATGAAAGCTAATTTTTGTTTAATAAAACAAAATGAATTCTGTATTGAATTCTTTTGTGTTTGAGAAATATTGGTCGCTACACTTACTCGAGTAAAATCGTGACACGTTATCGCACGTTGTGAAGACTGGGACGAAGTTGTTAAAATTGTATACTTACATATTCGATTTTCAAGTTATTTGTGGTATTCTATTTTAAATGTCTCAAACAGCTTTTAAAAGTCATAATACACCTTTCATTTCATCACTTTCATTTTATCACGAAATTTTGCAAATCATGCTTATACTGGGTCAGGGGTATTTTTAGTATTTTTAGTATTTTTATTCATTATAAATTAAAAGTGAAAATATATTGTGCAAAAAACGTTGATAATATTCAAAGATGTTTATTGCTTTCATTATTAGCTATTATTTTTCAAGTCATCCTTCCAGGGTGTCTGCTCAAATCCAGGAAAATATTATCTGACAATTCCAGGGTTTTTTTAGGTATCTCAAGATTTTTCCAGATACAAATTAAGTTAAAAATATTCTTAAATATATTATCAATATCGAATAATAAAATAAACAAATAATACTTAAAACAGAATGAAGAATTTCTTAAATTTGTTCTAAAGTCCATGAATGTGAATAATTATTTAAACAAATTTTTATATCCTCTTCATATATTTCAAATTCTGTGCATATTTTGCATGTCATATTTTAAATGAAAGATATTTTCCTGATGTGAAGATGCATTTTAAGTAAAAATATTGCATTTTTCAACTCAAGTGATGAACCTTCAACTGGAATAGTCGAAACTTCAATTAAAAAGATTAATTTTGAACCAAAAAATATGTGTGTTTAATAAAATACATGAATTTTAACTAAAATATATTTTTTCAACCAACAATTGAATAGTTAAATTGATACTCAAAAAAATTAAAAAGTTGCAACAAATTAGTTGAATATGCAACCAATAAAATGCATCTTAAATAATGTACAAATAGTTAAAATTGCAGGAAATTAGTTGAATTTTCAACCAAAAAAAGATTTTTTTTTAAATCAAAAACATTTGAATTCCACAAACAAAGACACATTTTCAAAAAGATTTGAGATATCAACCAAGAAAGATTTTCCAGTCAAGAGAGAAAAAAATGGCAAACAAACTGTTGAATTTTCAAGAAAAAAAAATCATTTTCAAACAAGAAGATTGTTTTTCTACATACTAGGATCAATTTTCAACTAAAAAAGCTAAATTTTTAATAAAAAATAAGATACTTAAATTTTCAGTTCAAAAATTTAATTAAAAAATAAATAAATTTCAACTAAATAGTTCAATCCAGTAATAAAAAGATACTCTTAGAAATAAAATAACATTGCAGATTATTTTATGTTACCTATACTTTTTTCAAAATTTAAGCAGGCTCTCGAAAAAAGGCTGTGAGTTTAAAAAAATTCCCCGACAATAAAATTCTGACAGTCGCGATATTACCGGGACGTCTGACGAGATCAGTTTATATCAAAATTGCATTTTTTAATGTAAAAAAACATTAAACAAACTAATTAAATTTTAACCAAGGTCATAATTTTTTAAATTATAAAATGAATCTTCGACTGAAATAGTTGAATTTTAAACTAAAAAAATTGTTTCAACAAAAATGATGGATCTTGAACTGGAATAGTTGAATTTTCAGCTTGAAAAGATAAATAATCAATTAACAATTCCAGGTTTTTCAAGTTTTCCAGGTAAGTAGAGACAACTGTAGTACAAAAATTCGACTTCTGTTTTTTGTGATCAATCCCCCAATTTGTGGGTTTAAATGGAAAAAGCTCTGTTTTCGAAGAAATCGAATTAGAAGTAATTGTTATTAACATTTTGCAAATTAAAGTTTAGTCGCTTCTTAAGGAATAATTTCCATCCATCAACTTTTTTTACTGCCCCTCCCCCCTCTAAATGCCTTGTATTTTCCCCAGAAAAGGCCCCAAAAAGTGAAAAATAGCCGTTTCGTCTAAAATGCATGCTAAGGACGGTACGCCGCCTCGCACTGGCCTTGTTACTAAATCGGTACCCTCCAAACTCAAGCATGCAGGACCGACTAAACCGTTTCCAATTCGAGTGCATATGAGACCTAGAGTGTACTTTGTTATTAGTGTTTAATGTTGCAAACAATATTTTCTTCCAAAAAATCGTGAAAAGTAACCACTTTTCGGGATAAGTGATATAGTTGATGAATATGAAAAATAATATTTTTGGCCCAAGAAATTTTTTAATTTTTTAAACAGCTTCAATTTTGCATAATTTTTTCCATTGTGAAAAGACAGTTAGGAATTATTTAAACAATTATTATCACTTACTCCTTTTCAAAGTGGAGATGGATAAAATTCTATTTTCTTTATAACTTTTCACGATTGTGAGAGGAAAAATTGTTTATACAAATAAAACATTTTCTGAATAATTAACAAATACTTTAAACAAGGAATATTACTCTCGGCATTCATGAACTGTTAAAAAAAATTAAAATTACTTCAAAAATACTCAGAAACTTGTGACTTTTGAAGAAAATAAATTCATGGTGAAAATTATCCAAAAATTAGCTTCTTTAGAATCAATTATATAAAAAACTGTTATTTTGCTCTTTTTGGGAAATTTTCCGAGTACAATACAAAGGGATTTGGAATTTCAAAATTTAAAATTATTGGGAGGAAATAATTTCTTGAGCATTCTTTAAGACGTTATAAAACTGTAGTTTACAAAAAGTTAATATCAAGTATTTATTTTTTTTATTTTTTCGAAAAGGGACTTTGTGAAAGCGATAAAAAAAAAGGAATTTCTTTTTTCGGAAAATCGAAAGTCGAATTTTTACAGGTATAGATTTGCTTTCTTAAACAGTTTTCTGAACATTTCAATACGGTCGTGATATTACTGGGATGTATACATAACTAATATTATTCACTCAAAAAAATGTTTGGTTAAATCAACCAGAGTTCTATCTAAATATGTCCTTACTATTTGTTCTGGTTAGAGTAACCAGAAATGTGGTTGAATTAGCCAGATTTTGCGGTTAATTTAACCAGAATTCTGGTTATTCTAACCAGACAAAATAGAAAGGGCATATCTAACCAGAATTCTGGTTGATTTAACCAGACTTTTTTTTTAGTGTACCAAAATTTTTTTTCTTAAAATTAATGTAAAGAAAACATTTTAAAAAATCCCCCGAGTAATATTAGATATATTATGAATACACGTGAATTTTCACTTACTTGTAGCTTTTCAAGAACAATGTATGGCACACTTGTACTACACTCAAAAAATTCTTTGAAAGTAATAGAAGAATCGTTGTATACCCAAGTGCGTTGAAATTTGTCTCATGTTAGTATAAGGTCTTATCAATGTTTCAATGTTTATTTAACCGTCAAAAAATGCTACATATGGTTTATTACATTAGATTATAATTTGACCTTAAGAAAGGAAAACATTGTAAAAACGCACAATTGTTAGGAGAGGCTTCCCTTTAAACTATAAAATTTTGTTCATAATCCGATTCCGTTGGCAGAAATTATTGATATCATTGAGCAATTCCATGCTAAATATTCTGAAGAAATTCAGCTTAGTCAACAGTCAACATTGTTGAAAGATAAACCCTGAAAACATTTTTTAAGATATTCAAAATTGAAAATTATGGTCCTTTTTTTGAACTTTTATCACTTTTGTGGTTTTAATACTATTAAAGTGATTTTTTAATACTTTTAGAACTTTTTTTTAAAGACTGCTATTTATTAGGGATAATGAACCCAAAAATACATTCTACCAAAATAGATGAATTTTGAATCCAAGACAAATTTTCAACATCAAAATTAATTTTACACTAAACAGTTGCATTAGCAAACAAATAGAAGAACTTTCAAACAAGATAGATAATTTTCAACCAAGAAAGATTACTTTTTTACCATAAAATATGACTTTATCAAAATAGATGAATTTTTAACCAAGAAATATTACTTTTCTACCATAAAATATGACTTTATCAAAATCGTTGTAAGGTTCATTTTCAACTAAATGATTGAAGTTTTCAGACGATAAACACTAAAATTCGATCAAAAACCGCTTAATTTCTAAGAAAAGAAGGCGATTTTTGAAGAAGACAATTGAATTATCAACCAATAAGTTTGAATTTTAACAAAAATGTTCATTTTTAACACAGAAAGATGACTTTTTAGCCATAAATTAACAATTTTCTACCAAAAGAAGAATTTTAAAGAGTATCTTTGAATACTAAACCAAATATAGAAATCTTCAATCAAGAAAGATGAATTTAAAACCAAATAGTTGTATTTTTCATAAAGAAGATCAACTTTCAACTAAAATTATATGAATCAATTGTAGCAATTTCTTCAGAAGTAGTTAAACTTTAAACCAAGCAGTTGATTTTTCAGTCAAAAAGGATGACATTTCTACCGTAAAAACATAAATTTTTAACCAAGAAAGATAGCTTTTCTACAATAAAAGATTGAATTTTTAACTAAAAATAATTAAAGATTTAATTTCTAGCAAAAACATACATTTTTTTAACAAAGTAACTACATGAATTTTCTGTAAAATTGTTGAATTTTTAACTGGAAAAGACCAATTTTTAATTTAAATGATGATTTTTGAACAAAAATGGAATAGTTACATTTTCAGTTAAAAAATTAATTTTTACTAGTAAAAAATTAATTTTTAACGAAGCACATTTTCAACAAAAGAGTTCAAACCAAAAACTGATTTTTTAATCAAGAAGAATAATTTTCTAAAAATGTAACCGTTAAATTTTCAACATAAGAGATGAATTTTCAATAACAAATGAATTTTTTAACAATCTAGTTCAAATTTCCACCAAGTAGTCCAATTTTTTACCCAAAAAGACTCTTAACAAAAGAAAAAAAGAAGAAAAAACTAAAAAGATATTTTTAACAAAATATTTATATTTTCAACAGAATAATTCAATTTTTAACCAAATATTATGATTTTTATTTTAACTAAATGTTATCTAAGTTCGCCACGTTACTTCCAGTGACGTCCACCTTCGCCCTGTTACTAAACATAGTTTAAATTTAAAAAACAGAACATAATAAATTCTCAAGCTAAACAAAATAAGTCGCAAAACTATGTCATATTTCCAATTTAAGAGAATTAGATAACATGAAGTTCTTTTTCACCTCGAAATTATGTCAGGTAGAGATAAGCGCTTATGATTTCCTTGTTACTCCAAAGAAAACCTTGATGTTTGAATATTTACATTTGTATCAGATACACGCGTTATGTATTTCGAAAACGAAAAAGCATGCGGGAAACTGTTCTCTTTTTGTTTGGAAACGTATTCATTTGTAACATTTCAAAAGAAAATCAAATTAATATGAATAAATAAATCATTTCTGACTCTAAATTAGATTTTCAAAAAATAAAATTTTTATTTGACATTTTTCGACAAATTATTGATACTTGAACTGAGTGTGATATTCTACAAATCTATTTTTTAACCAAAGAATTAAATTTTCGACCAAAAAGATTAATTTTACTGAAAAAATATTAATTTTGTACTAATAAACAGGAATTTACAACAAACTTCATCAATTTTAAACAAAATTCTTGAACGTTGAAGCCAATAGGGCAACTTATCTAGAAAATGGGTGGAAATTAAACCCAAAAATATGATTTTTAACC
>JAWWLR010000155.1:57509771-57519833 GCA_035041075.1 Acraspis erinacei | reverse complement strand
TTCGGACTGGGACATCTATAAGACTGCTCAGTGTGAATACAATAAAAATATCAGAAGGTATAAGCAGGAAGACTGGAGGGGCTTCTGTGAGGAATCGATAGATATTCCGGAAATAGCAAGGCTCCACAAGATCCTAGCGAAAAACCTGGAAGCTCGCCTTGGGCTAATAAGGCTCGAAAATGGCGAGTTTGCCGAAGACGAAGAAGCAATGCTGAATCACCTGATGGCAGTTGACTTCCCGGGTTTTCAGCGAACCCAAAATGACCAGGAGGAGGAAGACGTGGGCCAAGAGTTGAGGAGGGCCGATTGGAATTTCGCTTCACAGGTTGTAGACAGCAAAAAGGTGGAATGGGCCTTGGGTTTTTCTGCCCTTTTAAATCACCAGGGGTGGCTGGCACTACCCAGCGCTTTTACAAAAATGCCTGGAATTTTTCATTCCTCCAGTGACGCATTTATTCAGGGCAAGCATCTCTCTAGGGCACGTGCCATCGGCATGGAAGGACGGTAGAGACTTTAGACCGATTAGCCTGACGTCTTTTATACTAAAGACTTTGGAGCGGCTTGTCGAGAGATACATCAGGGATGAGGTACTTTTGACCTCACCGCTTCACAGAGGGCAGCATGCTTTTCAGGCAGGATTCTCGCTAGAAACTGCACTCCATGCTGTGGTAGAAAATCTGGGGCAGCAGTTGGAGCAAAAGGGGTTTGCTGTGGGTACGTTCTTGGATATAGAGGGGACCTTCAGTATACTCCATCAGAAGTCATATGCCGAGAGTCTTTGAGGTGTGGTGGGCCGGGCCAGCTGGTAAGCTGGATCGGTAGTATGCTACGCCGGAGGAGACTCGAAACCAGATGGGGTGAAGGCCTAGTTAGAGGAGCAGCGCCACCGGGGTGTCTGCAGGGGGGTGTCCTGTCGCCCCTCATGTGGTGCATGGTAGTGGATGGTCTCTTTCGCAGGCTTAATAAAGAGGGGTATTATACTCAGGGATACGCGGATGACTTTGTAATCCTAGTTAGGGGGGCTCACCTGGAAACATTGATGGGCCTTAAAAGGTCGGCGCTGCGCATCGTGGAGCTCTGGTGTGATACCTCAGGGCTCTCAGACGCTCCTGTTTTTTGTGGTGGAAGGCTGACATTCTCAGATTCGGTTAAATATCTGTGAGTCGTCCCAGATAGCAAACTGAACTGGGCAAAGCACCTGGAGCCTCAATGCAGGAAATTCGTCATGACTTTCTGGATGTGTATGGGAGCTTTTGGATTGACGTGGGGAGTGGGGCCTAAAATGCTTGCATGGCTCTAATCCGCTGTCCTTAAAACAAGGCTTCTTCATGCGGCCGTGGTCTGGTGGCCACGGGTAGAACTTAAAACGATGCAGGACAGGCTGCGACGATTACAAACGCTAGCTTTGAGGGTTTTCTCGGGACCAATGAAGATTACGCCCACAGCGGCGATAGGCTTTATGCTCTGTGAAAAACCCCTACATCTCGCGATAATTGCAAAAGCGGCACACGCGATGTGCCGCCTGGTGAGAGTAAATAGATGGACAAGGGGGACTAGGCACACTAGGCTCCCGAGTGACATCAGCTCACTGCCGATTCTTGAGATGAGGCAAGAAAAAATAACAAAGCGCTTCAACTTTGCCAGAGCTTTCTGCGTCTGCATTCCAAGTAGGTATGCGTAGAAAGGAAATGGTAACCCACTCCTCCAGGGGGAAATCTGGTATACGGATGGCTCCAGAGGAGAGGGAAGGTCAGGATCAGGAATCAAGATAGTGCAAAGAGGAGGGAAGTGGTGGTCCCGCTTGGGAGACATGCTACTGTATTTCAGGCTGAGGTCCTTGCCGTCCTTGGCTGTGCTTAAACACTATTAAAACAGAACGCTGCTGGAAGACAGATTACGATCTGTTCGGACAGCCAAGCGACGTTAAGTGCAGTAGGAAAACCAGATATAACATCTGATCTGGTGTGGGAATGCAAACAGGCATTGAACCAACTTGCAGAAAAAAACAAAGTGGCTCCCAGATGGGTCCCTGGACACACAGGGATTAAGGGCAACGAGAAGCTGGATCAGCTGGCAAGATGCGGTGCGGCAAGTGAATACATAGGACCAGAACCAGTACTGGGACGATCATCTTGCTGAATTGCTCTTGCTATCAAAAGCTGGATCCGCGCAAAGCATCGCGAATACTAGGAGCGGTCTCAGGGTTGTCGACATGCGAAATTTATTTTGGGCTATACGTGCAGAGTGAACAGAGCCAGGGAGATCCTGGGTTTTGCCAAACAAAGACATAAGGACAGTGGTGCAGATGCTCTCTGGGCATAACTACTTGAACTATCTTATGCATAAGCTGGGGTATAATCTTTCGACAGATTGCAAGAGGTGCGGCAGAGATGATGAAACATCTTTGCATGTATTATGCCAGTGCTTGGCGTTGGCTAGGCGCAGGCATCAGACTCTTGGGTCCTATTACATAGAACCTTAGGAATTTTCCATTCTTTCGGTGGGTGACATACTAGGCTGCATCAAGAGGACTGGGGTCAACTACTCATATCGATATTTAAGGTTGTGGCAAAATAGGCTTTATAGTTTGAGAGCCAGGGAGGCTCCTTTTAGGGGCTCATCGCCCGTCATATAACTAACTAATTAACTATATCAACGTGGTAAAGAAGTCTTGATTTGAGATGTTAAGGTTAGAAGCCCACCAATTGCAGTGGGTATTTTCGAGGAGCCCAAAAATCAGAGATTACATTAACCCTAGAAAATTCTCAAAAAGATTATTTTTTGACAAAGTCGTATCTACGTCTTGAGAGGGATTCATTTGAGACGTTATATTTTGAAGCCCAAAAATCAGAATGGGTATTTTAGAAAAGTCAAAAGGTCAGAGACTCCATTGATACTGGAAAATTCTCAGAAAGATTATTTGTTGACAAAGTTATATCTACGTGATAGAGAGGGGTTGATTTTAGAACTTAAGGGTTGAAGCCCAACCATTGGAGTGCGTATTTTCGAAGATCCCAAAAATCAGAGACTCCATTGAAACTGTAAAATTCTCAAGAAGATTATTTGTTGACAAATTATATCTACGTGATAGAGACTGGTTTATTTTAGACGTGAAAAAATGAAGCCCAAAAATTTGAGTGGGTATTTTTGAGGAGGCCAAAAATCAGATATTTCATTGACCCTGGATGAGTCTCAAAAAGATTATTTGTTGCCAAAGCCATATCGACGTGGTGGACAGGGATTGATTTTAGACGTTAAGGGTTGAAACCCAAAAATTGGGATGGGTATTTTAGAGAAGCCTAACTGTCAGAGACTCCATTGACACTGGAAAATTCTCTGCGAGATTATTTGTTGACAAAGTTATATCGACGTGGTAGTGAAGGGCTAATCTTAGGAGTTAAGGGTTGAAGCCGAAAAATTGGAGTGGGTATTTTCTAGTAGCCCAAAAATCAGAGATTCCATTGACACAGGCAAATTCTCAAAAAGATGATTTTATTGATCAAGTCATATCTAGGTGGTAGAGAGCGATTCATTTTAGATGTTAAGTGTTAAAGCCCAAAAATCGGAATGGGTATGTTAGAGAAGCCTAACGTTCAGAGACTCCATTGAGACTGGCAAATTCTCAACAAAATTATTTTTTTGACAAATTCTGTCTACGTGTTAGAGAGGGGTTGATTCTAGACGTTAATGATTGAAGACCAAAAATTGGAGTGGGTATTTTTGAGAAGCCTAAAACTCAGAGACCCCATTGACATGTGGTAGAGAGGTGTTGATTTTAGATGTTAAGGATTGAAGCCAAAAATTGGAGTGGGTATTTTAGAGGAGCGAAAAGATCAAAGACTCCATCGATACTGGAATATTCTCGAAAAGATTATTTATCGACAAAGCCATATCTGCGAGGTAGAGAGGGATTCATTTTAGACGATAAGGGTTGTAACCAAAAAATCGAAAAGGGTATTTTAGAGAAGCCTAACTATCAGGGACTTCACTGAGACTGGAAAACTCTCAAAAAGATTCTTTTTTGACGAAGTTATATCTACGTGGTAGAAAAGGGCTGATTTTAGATGATAAGGGATAAACAGAAAAATTGGAGTCGGTATTTTCGCGGAGCCCAAAAATCAGAGATTCCATTGGCCCTTGAAAATTCGCAGAAAGGTTGTTTGGTGACAAAGTTATATCAGCGTGGTAGAGAAGTGTTCATTTTAGAAGTTAAGGGTTGAAGCCCAACAGTTGGAGGGGATATTTTCGAGGGTCACAAAATCAGACTCCATTGTACTGGAAAATTCTCCAAAAGGTTATTTTTTGACAAAGTCATGTCTACATGGTAGAGAGGGGTTGATTTTAGACGTTAAGTGTTAAAGCCCAAAAATTGGAATGTCTATTTCCGTGGAGCCCAAAAATCAGAGATTCCATTGACCCTGAAAAATTCTAAAAAGATTCTTTTTTGACAAAGTCGTATCTAAACGGTGAGAGGGATTCATTTTAGACTTACGGATGAAGCCCAAAAATTGGAGTGGATATTTTCGAGGAGCACAAGAATCAGAGATTCCATTGGCCCTGGAAAATTCTCGAAAAGATTATATTGTTGACAAATTATATCTACGTGGTGGAGAGGGTTGAATTTTAGGCATTAAGGGGTGTCATTACCGCGCCTGGCGTTGTGTGGATCGATTCTTTTTTCCAAATGGAAAACATTCATATCTAATCGAGTCTCGGAAATTCAAACAACTCTTTCATTAGATGCGTGCCATTACGTTCCGTCACGAAGTAATCCAGCTGATTGCGCATCATGAGGTCTCGTCGTGAAGGAATGAACTTTGTTTCCACTGTGGGGAACTGGCCTTTTTGGCTGTCTACTACCTCTTCTTGGCCGGATTACCCTTCTATACAAGCCCAGGAAATGGATATGGAGGAGCGAACCTTAAAGGTGCACTCATTAAGTGCTGTTCCAATCATGTGGGTTTTTCTACATCGTTATTCCGCATTGGACAAACTTCTCAGATCTACAGCACGGTTGCTACAATTCATTCGATAACGTCCTCAGCCATTTGAATTTAAGCCAGTAATCGTGTCTCCTTTGGAACTTCAATCAGCTTATTAGGGATGGACTCTTCATGAACAATATCACTATTTCCTATCCGAATTCAAGGCACTAGAAACAAAAGACTATTATCTCATCTAATATCAAATTGGCTTCCTTGACTGCATTCCTCGATTCCACTCAATTGCTTAGCGTGGAAGGTCGACTTAATAATTTAATCCTCATCCTAAGTACACTGATCATCGCTCGCGAACATCAGCGATGTCTCCACGGTGGAGTTCAGTTGACTCTCGCTACCTAAAGGCAGAGATATTGGATTCTGCGAGGTCGCTTACAACAGATTATGTTAGACCATAATGACTACATCATAGTTTTCATATGCTAACAGTGACTAGGGAACCAATTTTATTGAAGCGGACTCTCAGCTTCGATCCCTCTTTGCCGCGGCTTCTAAAGAATCTCAATTATTCGCTTCAACTATTGCATTGGACGGAACTGAGCAGCAATTCAATCCACCAGGAGCACCTCATTTCGGAGGTATTTGGGATGCGGCTGTCAAGTCAGCTAAACATCATCTCAAGCGAGTGATCGGAGACAGAACCTTGACCTTTAAGGAAATGGCTACATTCCTCACTGAGGCCGTAGCTTGCCTTAATTCTCGCCCGCTTCAGGCCATGAAAAATGACCCTGATGATCTCATAGCTTTGACTCCAGGACACTTTTTGATCGGCGAGCCACTACATCACATCCAGAGCCGACCTTGCTTGATATTCCTACAAATCGTCTCATCGCCGCAAATCAGAGGGCATTTTTGGCAACTTTGGAAATCAGACTATCTCCAGGAACTGCAACCTCGCTCTAAATGGAGAGCACAATACCCATCTCTTGATATTGGTGATTTTGTCCTCATTTGTGATGATAACTTGCCCCCTACCAACTGGGCTCTCGACGCGTCATCCAACTTCATGCAGGATCACAGAGCGAGGATATTTTTGCTCAATTCAAGCTTATTTTATACCGCGGAGAAATTTTATGCTTAAGCTGTTCAAGTTCAATTCGCTCATACAACAGAAAAGTAAACTGGAACACTCCTTCATTACCGACGTGCATACAATGGCCGATCAATGCCACTTTGGAACATTCAAGGATGAAATAATATGAGATCGGATTGTGGTGGGCATGATAGATGCCAAACTCACTGAGAGACTACAGCTCAAACAAAATCTAACTCTTCAAGAAACAGTCACTGCAGAAAAGCAGGCCGAAATGCAACACAAAAAGAATTTAATAATGCGCGAAAAAGATCAAGAAGATCGATCTGTTAGTTTCGCTAATCGAAATTCAAATACTTGCAGAAGGGGCGACGGCCAGCCACGCCAAACTTCAGAAAGAGGACAGCAGCAGACATCATCGCAGCCTTTTGGAAAAAATTCTACCTCGAGCTGTAATCAGCAGACGGACAGGAAAAGAGAGTTCAACGGTGTCTCCGCCCTCCGAATTTGGTGCATATGTTGCTTCCTCTGATGCCCCGAGCGACGGATCCGCGGCAGCCGCTGCCGCTGACAATCCTGGGGTGTGCCACCAATATTTAAGGACTCGTTAGGGACGCTCCTATGCCTCTTCTGGGTCTAGGTGCCCTCCGCACCACCGCAGTCTCCTCTCTGTGGCTTCGTAAGAAGCCTTCGAGGCGCCAACGCACCTTTTCTTTCCGCTGGAGCCTCCTTTCGGCCTCTTCTCGGTCACGTCGGGCTTCCGCGATCTCAGCCGCTATTATCTCCTGCCTCCACTGCAGCCGGTGGTCCCACTCGCGGACGTGCTTCGGTGGGCGACTGCGTTTCTTTGCGCCCGAGTATTCGTTGCTCGTTCCCTCCTGGGTCGCTGGTGGTCCTGGACTGTCCCTGCTGGACGCCAAATCTCGTTGGCTCGGGGCCGCCGGTTTCACCCGATGGACCGCTCCCTCTCTGCCTCGCTCCTGGGTCGTCCGTACTGCCCGGACCGTCCCCTCAATTTCCGGTGGACCAGGCAGGGCTATGGTCTCCCTCCTTTGAATCAGGTTTATGTTGCCCCGACCATTTAGCTCTCGTAGTTGAAAGGGAAAATTTTTCGACGTCAGCATCATTGTCTGCTTTATTCACTAAGTAATACCCCATTCGGGGTCCCAAGGTTCATGCTACGAAAAGCGGCTTTGGGTTCCCTACCTAAATTCAAGTAAACCGGGCTAACTCCCGTGGTGCTATGCACGGCCGTATTATAGTCGAACCGAAAATCTTTAAACTACACTTCCCAATGCCGATAGTATTGTGCTACGTACGCTGAGATCATTGTTTTGAGGACTCGAATGACTCACTCAACAGGGTCCACCTGCGGATGATACACCGTAGTAAACAAGTGCCGGATTCCATAGTCTCGGTCAACCCTTGGAACGCTTGCTTGGCGTATTCCGTTCCAATATCCGACACGAGTAGCCACCACCGTCCAACCCGGCGGCCCATTAGGCCCGCTACGGGCCTTTGGTCAGCCTTGATGCGTTGAGAGGTCTCCTGTCCAATAGAAAACCCTAGTAACTGACTTTTGCCGTAGAGGTTATTTTCTCAGGGGCACGTATCAAAAAATAGTTTCTATGGCAAATTTCACTTAATAGGTTTTTCTTTTGGACAGCAGAGGTCTCCCTCGATCGCATGCACAGAGAAATGTCGCGATACATACATGGCTAGTAGTACTGGACCGAGGCCCTTCGGTATGTATTGTCTATTCCCAGATGCGCGGATTGTGCATCATTGTGTATCTCGTAGAAGATTGGCTGTCTTCTCTCGGTTGGTATTATATACTTCACACCTCCTAGGTCTTCGATAACTGGATCTATCAACGGGTTCGGACGGTATCGACACAGCATTCCATCTACTATCTTCCACCTATGGAATTTTCAAGGGCTCTCTTCCAGCTCGCGCAGTCGCTTACCATACCACTCGTCCTACACCATGTCCATGGCAGCTATGGGGATTGCTACTTTCTCCTTTTACATCCCTGAAAGGTTGTCAGGCACATGTTGTAAAGCTCCTTTCCGATGTACGACCTCGAAATCGAGATATTGCCGGAATTTCCTTACCGACCAGATCACGGCTCCTGAGCTGTAATTTCTTTGAGGCCGCAAAAGTGGTATAATGTTGCAGGATTTTCATTTCTCCTCGCGAGTACCAACTCAGTACCCTCCTCGGCATACTGATGCACTAATTCAGGGTAGTCCTACATATACCAAGTTTGTTTGCTCTCATCGTGTAGGATTCCGAACTTATGGATTAAGTCCATGCCCAAGAAGACTTTTTCACCCATGCTTGAGACAATATGGATCTTCATAATTCGCGACACTCGATCAATCTCGATTAGGAGATAACACGTGGCTTGGACTTGGCTGACCGTCATAAATGCCTGGTTCAGAGCCGTGTGCAGTGTCGCTTGATACCTCTCTGTAATTTCCAAACCAATATCTCCCATGAAATTTCGGGACTCACCACCATCGATTAGAGTAAGGACTCTAGGGGTGTTACCAATTCTGGCAGCCACGAAGACCCGCAAGGTAAGCCCTCTGTCCGCCGAGGGCAAACTCGACTTGAGCAAGGCCAGCATCACCTGATTCTCTTGCCAGGGGTTCGTTGTCTCTCTGATCCTCGTTCCTGTATTTAGAACGATGGTATCGTCAATTTCTACCGTGCGCGTTACCGGCGTCTGGTTCGCCGAAGCGGATGGAAGTTCTATGGGAGTGGGGTTCGTAGTCTGGGCTATCAGGTGGGCCCGTTCTGACGAGCTCTGTGCCATTTCGATATCTACTGAAGTCGGATCGATAGCGCCCACAGAACGATTCTCTTTCGCCGGAGTCTCCTTCCCTTTGTACGCATATTCTGGGATAAGGGACTTTTCTGGGGGCGGTGGAGCTAGATCCTAGTCTAACGTGGATGCTAGGCGTTCATATTCCGCCGTTAGGACCGCCAGACCGTTGTAGTCGGTAAATTCGTAACGCCTGATGGCCCACCTGAAACCGGATTTCAGACTCGCGTATACCCTATTCATTTGGATCTCGAGATCCACCGGCCTAGTCGAGAGCTGGTAGAGCCCATACATGCAAGTCAGGTTGTATTCTAATCGTTCATCTTGGCCTTACCTGTATGAGAGAATTTGTTCTTCGAAAGTTTCTTGGTAGAAGGTGTCCCCAAAGCGGGCTTGAGACTGCCGCTTGCACTGGCCCCACGTGTTCCATCCTAATCTGTTCGGACGGATCCAGTGCCACGTAATATCGTGTAATAGGAAGGGCATCGCGACTAACAAACCCTCGTCAGTGAGGAAATAAGCGGGTCTGTCTACTTCGACCCTGCAAAAGAAGTTGTCCAAGATTGAACCCTTTTGTACGTTAAAAGTGACCTTCCACCCTTCTACGATTCGTTTCACGTCTCTTGGTATACTGAGGATTCGCATGGGATATCGCCTTCATTCCTGACCATCCCCGTGAATATAGTGGTTTTCGGAACAAATTCAAACCCGAGCGCATCTGGATGCGCATAGACCGTGTGTTCCGGTCTTTCCTCCCAACTGTGAGAGTACCTATTCTGCGTGTTGTGACTCGGCTTTCTGTTCTGTTGCCATGGCTACCGATATTGCTCGTATTGACCCAATCCACACGTTCGGACATACTAAATCTAGGCCGAACTAAATTTTTCGTTATCGTATAGTCCTGCGGACTCATGCCCCCCATACCCGGTGTCGTACGGCCTACTATTGGTCTCTCTTAGCTCTGAGAAATTCTGGGGCGCGTATCTATGATTATTTTCTCGTCTGCTCCTAGTTTGCCCTACTCTTTCATGCCCGAGCTCTTCTTCCCTTGCTAAAGTCGGATTCATGTGAGGAAAGAGGCTCGACACTAGTTTGTTTTGGGCGGTCCGGTTCGTTCGGTGCCCTTGTTTTCCCATGGCCTTTGCTCGCGGAGCTCGTACGTAGCGAATTCTCGTATGTGTGTCTCTGGATAGTCCCTA
>JAWWLR010000155.1:57486106-57496763 GCA_035041075.1 Acraspis erinacei | reverse complement strand
TTTAATTTCTTTTAAGGGCTGTACAATTTTCGATTTTATTGCGTAGCCCGAATTCATAGCACCGCAAATAGTATTCGTGATATTTAGTCTAGCGCGATCTTGACCTGCCTCTGGTATTTTTTAACCTTCTTAAATGATGAATTAAAATTTAAATTTTTAATTTAAATATAAACTTAAGTTTTATATACTTTTCCCATATTTTCACTTCATATCTCATTTCGTATAGGAGTGGGTTTGTCTCTAAAGAAAATGTTGACAATTATCTTATAGAAATCTGCAGTTCATACATGGCCTTAATATCTATTCAAAAATATGAAACATTATTCGAAAAGTTTTATTGGTTTTATTATTTTCTTTTAAGATGTAAATGGAGGTGTTTTAACAGATTTTCAGTTGATAGGGAACATTCAGAAGATTAAATTTGTCATCGAAATATCCTTGTGTCCAATCAATGTAAAAGAGCTATTATAGAATGCATTCAATTATATTTTCATTATGTTATTTCATTTTAAGGAGATAAATTAGAAGATTTTTATTCATAAAATCGTTTAGAGAATTGTTTATTTTAGCACCAAAATTAAAATCAATTTGGGTAAGCGATAAATATTGAACAAAAATTGAATTTGAAATAAAAAATAATAAAAAAATTTTAATAATTATACAAAAGGAAACTCCAGAAACAGTGTCAAGTCAAAATATTGAAGTGACATTTTCGGAAGCTCAACCTTATAAAGTCTATCATCAAGTTGTAATTGTTGAAATCTTTTAATTATAGATCATACCTGATAAATAATGTTATCTTCATACAAATATTTTGTGTGCCGAAACTTTTGAAACTACTGAATTGTTTTCAATTTATCTGTCCCTAAAGCCAATAACGCATATCAGCATTTTCTATGAAATTTATAAGAACAATCTGAAATTAATAAAGGTTCACTTTTAGGATATGAAAATAATAATAAGGCTTTGTAAAAGAAACGATGCTGTCTTAAATATAGAATACAGAATAGATATTGCAATGATTCTCGTAAATAACTCTCCTCAAGATTTATAGTTTGGCCTCTAAGATTGTATCATTCAATTTTTATTGAATAATTATACGTTGAAATATTAAAAATTCCAAAGAATTCGCAGCAAAAAGTGAATGACAGGATATTTGATGCTGTGATCAGTTATTGGAATTTAGTCCGCAGGTATCTGAAACACAAAAAAGAACTATGACACTTTTTCTATCGGTTGAAATTTATAATTGTACAGATGCACCAAAATAAAATTTTGCACGTATTTTAATGCGTCAATTCTGTACACAAATAAATCAAAACATTAAAAAAGTATTTTCTTGACTTACCTTAACACATTTATTATTTTCTCCTAAGGTTGATACAATATACAACAGTGCAATATAGGTCAATTTTTTTAATGTACATACGTCTTATTACACAGATTCTCTTTCCAAAATTTGAATATTTGACCAAATATAGGTATTTGGCAAACTGAAAATAGCCTACAAATACACCACCTTAACGCAAATCAAATGCCATCAGGTTTTCGCCATCAATAGGCTCAATATTTCGTTACACGCGATTTTTGAGAATATGACAATACTTTAGAACTTTTTTCATAATTTCAGATTATTATTCATGCAAAACATTTATTTATTAAAGAATCTCGTTAATCACGAATTCACCACTGAACACAGTCAGTTATTGATCAATAGAAAATCGACAATTAAGTATGTTAATAAATTCTTGCCTATTTTCGATTGGGTTTGGTACCCGCATGTATACATGTATAAGTACTCTCGTAAAGATATAATGGCTTTTGTGGATACAAATATCCATTACGCAAATCTTAAATACACAATTACTAGGAGTGCTGATAGTTTTGACGTTTAGAGTCATCTAATCATCAGTTCCTTTCACCTCATGAGTAACGACGTATCGTAAAAATCAAACTTTTGTTATCAGCCTCAAGAAAAAGTGTGTTTTGTTTCGTAGATTTATCATTTGGGTAAAAAAATTTAATTTGTGTAATTTATAGTGGTCCCGGAAAATTTCAGGCCTTTTCTGTTATGACTAGATTTTTCCATTTGCGAATGATTAAATTGTAACTAATTAATTTTGTTAAAAAATCAAAAAATTTACCAAAAATAGGAATAAGCGAAAGATGATCCAAAAAAAACTTTATTCTGAAATGACACCCCAACAAATTTTCCATTTTGTCTCAAAATATCCCCTGAATTTAAGTAGAATTTAAAAAATATATATTTAGCGGCATTGAGAGGCTATTTTTTGAAAAATTGCTCATTTTATTGTAGGCAATGAAATACATTCATTGTTTTATAGGCGCTTTATCATTTTGTATTCCAAAGCAAAAGAATCCATTAACAGTGGCAATTAAAATAAAATATAATTTTTTTTAGAAAAATAGGCTTGAGAAATCCTTACATACTTTTTATTAACACTGTCAAAAATCTTAGTGATATATTTCACTAAAAACAATATGTGCATTACAAACAAAATCTATTAAAACATCAGTTAAGATACCATCAGCCTTTTTTGCATAAATAGGCTTGAGAGACCACTAAATATTTTTAAAGAATTCTGCTAAAATTCAGGGGACATTCTGACATAAAAAGGAACAATTTGTAAGGGAGTGATTTTAAAAGAAACAAGAAAACAATTATTTTAGACACAACTATATGATAATTATGAGAGTTAATCATAAAATAATGTTTTTTTAGCCTTTATAAATATCTAACTGTAGAATCGGCACTTTTAATGCAAAAGCTTTTAGGATTTTTATAATTATAGAATATTCTTAAATATAGAGGTATTATCACTGTCAAATAATTAATAGTATATCACATCGAAAGGAGTAATGTACGATATTTTAATTCGAAATTAATATTTTATGAGACTTTATGGCCGTCTGAAATAATTGTTTAGGCAATTTATTATTATTTTTAATAATAATCCCTGCTAGGAAGTTGCGGGTTTTTCTGAAATTTTCATCTGTTCTTTGACATTTTAGTTAGGAACAAATAATAAATATTAATATTAATTGTAATTTAAAAAAAGGCTCTTAGTAACTGCTTCAAGAAGAATATTCCAAATAACTGTTTTATTTCAGCAAAATATATTCACAAAAAGGAAAGAGGTTATTGTAAAATGATTCTCTGTCATTAGTATTTATTATTTGTTTATAACTAAAAAGCGAAAGCAAAGTTAAAAATTTCATGAAAATATCAAATTTCTACCAATTATCTAAGAGAATTCATTTTGGAAGATTTTATTTCCATTAAAAGATGTATACCTCCGAGTTAAAAATTTTTTAATTAATACAACATTCGATGTTAAAACCATAACTCCGTACAAATTATCATTAAATAACAAGAAAAAATATGCCCCAGCCCGGACTTGAACCGAGAACGCCACTATGCATTCCCGGTTCAAATCCGGGGTAAGTGAAATTTTGCTCTTGTTCTTCAAAAATTATTTATCCAAAGTCATCTTTTCAGTAACGGAATTTGTATTATTTGCATGCAGGGGATAAAGTTGCCCACCCCTAAACTTATATTTTACAATTCAATATCAAATTTCCTCGGAGAAATCGTATAAGATTATAGATTATTAGAATTTGTAGAGCTGTCAAACATTATTTTGAAATGTATGTGGTGCAAATTTATTGGAAAGCGACTTTACCCTATATGAGCGATTTCACCCTATTTTACAGTAGTTATCAACAGCAATACATTTTTTAAACAATTTTTGGTAACTTACATTAATTATTACCTCACTAAGAGAAAAGAGAACACAAATTTTAACATTTTCGGAAAAACCTCAACTATATATAATTAATATTTTTAAAAAGGGGAATTTGTTAGAAAATCCGCAAATTTCTAATATTATTCAAAACAAATATTATTAAAAAAATAACTGCTTTAAACAATTATTTATGTAAAATATAATTTCTATTGCTTCGCTTTAACAGCAAAGTTAAAAATAAGTTAAATATTCGGAAAAATCGCGTGATTCTTACTCGATTCCAAGAGACAATTGCTAAAAACGATCATAAATTGTTTAAATATATGGTTGTTTGACACCCTGAATGCCAACGACTTTTAAATAATTCAATCGTGTTCAGAGGAATTCAGAAGAATGAAGGAATTCGATCAATTCTGTGAATTTGGAGAATTCCGAATATTTTAAGGAATTTAGGAGAATTGGGGAATAAAAGGAATTTAAGGAATTTAGAATATTGAAGAAATTCAGGGAATTCTGAATATTAAAAGATTTCTGAGAATTCAGAAATTTCTGAATATTTTAGGAATTTAGGATATTCACGCAAAACAGGGAATTTAGAGAATTTGAGATCATTTAGTACATTCAAGCAATTTCTGGAATTTAGAGAATTTAGGAAATTTCAGACATTCCAATTGTCTACTTTGTCTAATTTTTATGTTGGAAAATTGATTGTCCGTTTTAAATGCTAAGTAGTGAAATTGTTTAAATTGATAAGTCTAAGAATTAAAATTTCTCTATTTGTATCGCTTCCAAACCATTAAAAGTGTATAATTTTATGTATTCCTCTTTTACAGGTTATTTAATATCAAAGACTTTGAATTGGGATTTATTCAATTCTTTAAAGTTTTTAATTTTAAATTATTTAATTTTGAACTTTTATTAAAGTAATTAAGGACACTTCAGGTTAAAATTAATTGTTTAACGAATATACGCCTTCCATACAAGATTGTTTAATATTAAAGGATTCTAGTTTTAAATGTGTAGTTTTAAACGATTTAAAAAGTGTAAAGTCATAAAACTTTTATAATATTTGAAATCGCTTTCACTTTTTTATATCATGAACGATGATAAACTAATAAGGTTGAAAACTTTACTCATGCTTGAAATTGAAAAATTGTAATTTTTATATTTTTTAACAATTTAATTATTTTTGCTAAAACTAATATTAGAATTTATAAAGTTTAAAGGTTTCTTCTTTATTCCGAGTATTTTAGTTATTTAAAAAAAGCATGATTTACTATCACACTTATGTATTTCTAAACTTCAGATCCTTTAAATAATAAAAAGAACAAATTATAAAAATAACAAGAATAAAAAAACATAAGCATCTCTGCGAACGAACTTTCTGCTGTGAACAGAATGAATTAGCTGCGAACTGAAACAACTTATTCATGTTGCGAACACTAACTTGTCGATTATTATTATGAATTTATATTTGAGTGTCCGCATAAACAGGATCTTTATTTCCGGTTTTAGTTTAAGAGATATTCTCGTTTTTCTAAGTTGAGGTCAAAATTATTATTTTTGGTATATTTTATGTTCGGAGAAAAAATATAAAATGGGTGCTTATGGCATTCGCGCGATTTTCTCTAAAAATAGTTTTTCGAAGTTCCAACTTCAAAAATGCCCTGGTTAATTGTTTTTTAACTAAGAAGGCTCATTTTGGGCCCTTAATACTGAAGATTTATCCAGCTTTATGCCCCTATACATAACACCATACCGGCCATAAGGGCACTTTTCATGTGGACGCCCAAATATATTTATTGTTTAAAACCTTTTGTCATGGGTATTTATTTAATTTCGCAATACTTTCGTACAAAAACTGACTTTTGTTTTTTTTAACCAGTTAATTATTAAAGATTGACCGTTTTAGCGGAGTGACCGTTTTATACACATTTCCCCTACCCTCGGATCATTTATTTAAATTTTTTGTAAACCGTTACGTTTGATATGCAAAATGAATCGACGTCGTCTGATCTTTTGCACGTTGAACAATAAATAAAATTCGAAGAAGAAGGAGTTGTGGTAATTAACTCAGTGACTGACAATTCTGACTTCAGTGTCCTCTTTGATTTCTCAACAGAGTGAGTCGTTCCTCGGAAGGTCGTTTTTTAATTAGTGTTGATTTAAGTCTCAGCAAAAAGCTGGTGCGGGAATTTAGTGCCTTCTTTTCTGAATGTCTATTGATTTTGATTTTAATCCAGTGAATACGTCATTCTTATGGCATTATAAAAACTTTTTTACTTCCTTATACGTTCTCTCAATCCTGAAAGGAAGCGTCCATTAATTACGTAAGGCTCTTTCAATTATTTTTTCAAATTTCATCATTAAAACCTGCTTCGGCTGTTAAAATTATTTTTTTATGTTATTATATACACATTAGGCATGTTTTTAAAAAAATAGGCTGAATCTAAACTGCATTTTCGATTGTTTGTTCCTTTTCGGGTTAAAAATGAACCAAGTGTCAGACGAAATAAATCGGATAATAGTTCGAGGTCTCGTCGCGAATTGACCTATTTAAAAAAAAAATTATATAGAATATAAAAGATGGGGCTCTTTAAGTGAATTTTTTTGTTATCATAAGTTTCTTATTATTGCTCATAATTAAGAATATATGCGAAGAAAATTGTTATAAAAATACGTAAATCATCTATTCCACTTAATAAAGAACTACTTATTTTAAGGAGTTTCATTTTTATATCCTGTATCATTTTGGGTTACAATTGGCTCTTTTCATCAAAAAGGGACAAAAAATTAAAATTACAATTTGAGATTTGGACTTTCTTTTTTAGCACCTATAATGCATATTATATCATTATTTGCCTCGATTATTTTTATTGTATAATATTTCGATCCAGTGAAATCCAGTGAAAAATCCAGTGAATTCTTTTTAAAATTTGGTAAATTCCTGAAATTTTGTAAATATAGTGAAAATTTCTAGAAATCCTTTAAAAGTCCGTTAAATATTTTTAAATCCGTGCATATATACTTTAAAATCTTTTGAAATCCCTTAAAATTTTTGGAAATCCCGTAAAATCATTATCAAAAACCAATGCAAAACCCAGGTTATCCTGAAAAATTCCTGAAAATACATTTTTATATCTCTTGAAAACCTTTAAAATACTTTGAAATCATTGAAAACCGTTGAAATGTCTTTTAAACTATTGAAATAACTGGAAATCCCTTGGAATTCTTTGAACAATGTGATAATATCCCTTAGAATTTTGCGAGATTCAATGTCCAATTAAAACCCCTTAAAATCCGTAGAAAGCCTTTAAAATCTCTAAAAATCAGCTTTAAATCCGTGGGAATTTTCGTGAATCTCTTGAAATTCTATAAAAGATTTTAAAATTCATTAACATTTTTCTAAAGTTCTAGAAAGTCCTGGAAATTCTTTAAAATCCTTTATAATATTCAAAAATCCTTTGAAAATTCGTTAAATTTTTTTTCAAATTTGTAAATCTTTTGAATTCTTTCGAAATACCTTGAAATCTTCGAAATAAAATTAAAACTCCCTGATATTCTGCCAAATTCGTGAAAATCTTTTGTAAAATTCTGAAATTTTTCAAAAACTTTGAGAAACTGTTGAAATCCCTTTAAAATTATTGAGTTGCTTGGAAATCCCTTAAAATTATGTGATATTCCTTAAAATCTGTTGATAATCTTGAAATCGCTTAAAATCTATAAAATCATTTAAAAATTTCTTAAAAACCATGGAAATCCTTTAAAATTTCTAAAAATCCTCTGAATCACTTAAAATCCTGTTAAATATTTTAAAACTCATTAAAATATTTTAAAATTCCTGGAAATTCTTTATAATATTTTAAAATCCTTTGAAATTCCGTAAAAATTTGTCTGAAGTCCTTTAAGTTCCATGGATATAGTACATAATCTTTTGCAATCCCTTTAAAATGATTTAGATCTCTGTAAATCTCTTAAAACTCCTTTAAGAACTGTAGAAATCCTTTAAAATCTCCACAAATCGGGATAAAGTCTTGGAAATTCCGTAAATAATTTCAAAATATTACGAGATCCCTTCAAATCTTTAAAATCCCTTTAACGTTCAATGAAATATTTTTAATCTGTTGCGGTCTTTCCCATTTTCTTAAAATCCCTCAACATATTGATTGGAATCTTCTGAAATCTCTTAGAATCCTTTGAAATTCCGCGAAATTATCGAATTTGCTCTTAATATCTAAAACCCCGTGAAAAACCTTCACATTTTTAAAAATATTTTAAAATCTTATGACATATGTGAATATACATTTATACTTTTTAAATCCTTCAAAAATCATTTAAGATCCCTTATACTTTTTTTAATATTTCTAAATCTCTTAAAATTTCTTGAAATCCCTTAAAATCCTTTGCAATATACTAAAATTTTGGTAATCCCTTGAAATCTCATAATATGCTAAAAAAAGCTGTGGAAATCTCGTTAAATTGCAACGTTAAATTGAGCTGGTGTAAGATTTTAGAAACCATTCTTACGTAATTAATTTCTTCTGTAATTCTGTGATTGCTGTAGTTAAGTTCCCAAAGGCAAAAAAAAGAATTAGGATGAATATTTAAAAAATACCACAAATTTTAAATATTATAATGTTGACAACTATTTTTTTTTACAAAAATATTATACTTTTTTAAAGTGTAATTAAAGACCTTGGCTGTGAATTTGTAAATTTTTGGTGTTTCAGTTCAGAAATTGATAGATAGACAAACATGAAGAAACTTCTGGTCTCATTTATTTGTATTTTAATCTGGGGTTTGGAAATTAATGCGGACACATTCGAAGTCCTTACGATTCCGTATGATAAAATATTTCCTGAACGCTATGGACAAAATGGACAACATGGACACCGTGGACAATATGGACAAAATGGACATAATTATCAAAGACCTGGGTTTCAACAACCACAGAGGCCAGGATATCAACCAAATTTTCCGAATTATCAACAACCTGGTGCTGGTGCCACAGCCGGTGATTGGGTGTGTCGGAATCCTTCCAGTGGAGATATGGTACCTAATAATTTAATTTCTATTTTGAAGAAGTCACCTAAGTGGGTTCGTCTCTGTATGAGCGATGCCCATTTGATCGCCGTCTACCCACTACCCAACTTTCCGTATAATTTATAAATAAGGGCCTTAATTCTCAAAATATTTTAATAAATATAATGTCACTCAAAATTTATCATTATTTTAAATTGAAAGAGTTTTTGAAATCAAGGCGTCTAGGGACTCGGAAAAACGGGAATGTTGTGCTCATAAAAATTACGGGAAGCATTCATCTTCTATGAATTAATTTATTTATTTAGGATTTTTTATTTCTTTTGAAGAAACTTAGAAAAAAACTGAAAATTGAAGATCAAAATTTTTTTAGCAACCCTGGTATCAGAAATATTATTAAAAAGTTGTATTCAGAATTGCGTCAAATTGTAAAAAATATCAAAATAGCACTTCTTAACATAAGGCTTAGATTTTACATAATAGAATCTTTGAAAAATTAAAAAGACCACTATTTTGCCTGAAAATTAAACGCTTCTAATTTTCAACTTATTAAGGCAATTAACAATCGCCTAAAAAACGTACATTTCGAAACATAAATGTTCTAAAATTTAATAATTTATTTTTAAAACCAGTAAAATAATACAAGAAGGTCGGGAGGAATGAAAACAATTATTTTTTTATACCAGTTTTTTGATACGTATAGAAGTTGAGGTTTATGGGAACACGAAAGAAAATTGCGTTCTTTTTTTTATTAATGGGGAAATGATCGGGATTTTTCTCTCGAATGTACTAATATGCCAATTAAAAGTGTTTTCATATCTCCTATTGCTCTAATTCTTAGTTTTAAAAGAGTTTTTAAATTTCGATATTGAGACAGGGAATTTTCTAAAAGATTTTAAATTCTGATTTTGGATATGGAATGATTGAAATAAATACAATACAAGGAAAAAGTTACGTAAAGAAGTTCATTTACCCTCACTTGGAATATGGGATTTTTTATGGAATTATAATTTTGTCTTGGAACCACTTATTTTTGACATAGAAAAGGAAATTTTTTTAAATAATTTTCTTTCTGATTTATAAAAAGGAATTTACAGAAGCAACCCCTGTTCCGAATTAGAATTCACCAGATTTTGAAAATTCTGTGAAGTTATAATTTTTATTTTGGGCAGGGAATTTTAGAGAAGAATTATATTTTTGGGTTTGGGACAGGGAATTTCAGTAAAGAAATATAATTTTTACAAATGAGGTAGGGCATTCCCTGTAAAAAATTAAAATTTTCACTTTTGAACGGGAAAATGCGTAAATAAATTTAAATGTAATATGGTATAGGGGATTTATTTGAAGAATTATAATTTTGAGTTTGAACTGAGAATAGAGAATGCTCGTAAGGAATAGTATAATTTTTAAATTGGAACAGGGAATTTCGTAAAGAATTATAATTTCGTTGTGGTACAGATAATTTTTGAAATGGCACAGAAAAATATAAAAATCATTTTATTTCTGATTTATTAAGAACGAATTTACCAAAAAAGTGTCTTTTTAAAGTCAGCATTAGTCAGATTTGGAAAATTCCTTTAACTAAGTATCTAAAATATAGAAAATCGAGTTTGAATTGAATTGAAAATGGAGAAAAGTTTGCACACAATAAAAGCACATTATTCATTCTTGATTGAATTTTATAGTTCCCACGATTGTTCTGTATAGATTCAGGAAATTCGAAGCGAGGTTGTCGAAACAAATATTTTCCTTGAAAGAGTCATCAGAATCTGATTTTCCTGACATGAGTAGCAACTAAAATGTATAGAATGATTACTGGTTTAGGAGATTTGCAGAAACACTTGTACAAC
>JAWWLR010000155.1:57464732-57476078 GCA_035041075.1 Acraspis erinacei | reverse complement strand
AAAATCGCGCTGCCTATATTTTTTGGACAGATAGTAGTACCCCCTCATCGGGCTTAAAATTTTAAAAGCTTACAGTGTTTTTCGCAATACATTAATATACATTAATCAATGCATTTGAGTATTCCTTTGGATGGAGAATTTATAAAGAATTCATTGACCCTTTTCAAGTACCTTTTACTGAACTACATCATTTTTTCTTTCAGAAGAACAAATATTTTTTACAGCACTTTCAATTTTTTAATTACATTTTTTTACATAATAATTAATCATGTAGAGATTTAATATTGTCAATTTTAGTTATAATCCATTTTTATACCTCATAGTATATAAACGAACTTTTTTCATTTAGAAACAAGACCAAATACCAGTGGAGAAGGAATAATCGACATAAGATAATTCAGGCGAAAAATCGATGAAAAGTTAAAAATCCATTGGTGTTTATGAACGGATTAAATTTAAATACCCAAAATTGCTGTAAGAAGAAATTTCAAGTTCTAAATAATAAAACATTTGAAAAGGAAGAAAAATAAGGGAAAGATAAAATATTTATTGTTTAAATTTTGAAAAGAAGAAACAATCTTTTCATCAAAAACTCTATAGTTCCTAAATAATGTAAAATCATTTTTAAGGATTAATGCGATTCAAGAATTTATTTTTTAAGTTGGGTATATGTATGTTATCAGGAGGCCGTTGTAAATCTATTTACGGTTCAAGATGTGTTACTTCGTCCATATTACAATTAATACATTGAATGTAATTTATAAGAATAAAATTTTCTTTTTTTAACGTCTAGGAAAATTTATAATTTATAAATTTAGGTAGGGTAACTTAATAAATGCAAATATTTTCTAAACTAATAGTTGAAATTTATTTTAAAAAGAAGAATACGGAACGCAATCAATTCGATTCTTGTTTTTAAAATAAATTTTAAATATTTTTCTGGAAGATGTCGTATTTATTATTATAAAATTATAAATAAATTATAAATTTTCCCAGACGTAATGAAATAAAATTTTACTCCTGATATAAATTGGATTTACACGCATATACAAATATTATGTCCCTTATTATGATTATGATTATATATCGCTTTGATCTTACAATTTAATGCGTTTTTTATAAAGATATAATGAGGGAAGCCAGCTGTGTTTCCGAAACGTAATCGATTCGGTTTTTCTTTTTTAAATAAATTGCAGCTATTACTCTAAAAAGTATTGCATTTATTAATTTCTCTTACCTCATTTTATACATTGAATTTTCAACCCAGACGATTAATTTTACCAAAAATAATACCATTTTTTTACAAAATAAATGATTTTCCAAATAAAAAAGATAAATTGATGACCAAAAATATGTAAGATTTTCTGTTAAAAGAATAAATATTCAACCAAAAAATGAATTTTTTTACCCAGAAGATTAATTTCTACCAAAAAAGACGAATATGAACAAAAACCAAGCTACTTTTAAATACGTATTTTCATATGTATATGTATTTTCAACTAAAAAAGATAAATTGTTAACCAAACATTGAATGGTTAAATTTTCAATTGAAAAATGTAATGTTCAAAAATAAAAAACATTTTCAAACAAAGTAATGAATTTTCAACTTAAATGATGAATCCTTAACTGGAATTGTTGAATTATCAACAAAAAATACCAACTTTTAACTAAATTGTTGAATCTTTAATTGGAATATTTTAATTTTCAACAAAAAATAGAACAGTTAAATTTGTAGTTAAACATGTTACAGTTACACCAGAGATAAAATTTTAACTGAATTAATTAATTAATTTTCAACTCGCATAGTCAAATTGTCAATAAAAAAAGAGTTTTCAACTAAATAGTCAAATACAGTAAAGCTACTTTTACAACTGAAGAATCATTGTTATTCAATTTTATATTGCAATTTAAAAAAATTAAGAACACTCGAAAATATTCCCTAACTTTTCCAATTTTTTTAGGTATATAGAAATTCCCTGACAATCTCAGGTTATCCAGGTAGGAAATACATCCTGTTTATTATATTTAATTTCAAAAATATTTAATTTGAGCCAAAAAAAAGCGAAAAAATGTGTCAGCTTTAGAGTTTTGTTTATATCCTAAATAGTTTAATTTGAAATTAGTCAACTTTAAAAAAGTTAATTAATATCGCTACTCGCGGTAGCATATTCTAGTTTTTAATAGACTAATTTTGTAGATGTTAAACCAACAATTGTATTTTCAAGTACCGTAAATTTAAATATATCAAGGGGAAAAAGGGGCAAGCGCAGAGGAATAAGGGAAAGACTGTGAATCCTGTACACAAAGGAGATAAATAAATAAATCCATGAACGTTTTTATAAAAATGTATTGATCCTTATTAACGCCGTACAAAATTTACGGAATATCTTTAAAACTTATCTTTCATTTCTTTAGACCTTTTACAAGACAAAACAAAATATCGGCTTTCTTAGAAATAATTATTTTAATTAACCTTAGAACCCCTCAATCTGACCAGTTTGAACGGATTCCTATTAATTTGAACAGTCTTTTCGCCTACGATGGTCATGGAGATAAAATGTCACATTTGGTAATGAGAATCGTTTTTCTAATAACGATTCAACCCATTTTTCACATATTACACTTAACTATTGGCATTTGCTGCGCTTATATTTACGGAGGAAAAATATTATCATTATAATTATAATTATTATTATTATTATTATTTATCTCACTCTATTGTGCAGTATATCAATCTTTCACAGGCAATAAAGAAAAATACAAGACAAAAATCTCTTTAAGACCGGTGACTTTATCACTTAAAAATAGGTAGACTCGTGCACTCCAGAATCATCGAAACACTAACCCCGTCGACCAACCATTACACATTTTAGGAAAATAACTCTGCTTAGTTATTCTCAGGTACTTTTTGCATGACTGACTTACTCTAGGTAAATGTATCAGCCTTTTTTAATACTAGAATTACAAATATTGTATCAAACCTTAAAATCCTCAAAAATCGTAACTTACTTAAAAAAAAATCATCTGGCATACCAAAAATTTTTATCTCTTCATTTGATCTATTTATTAAACGTTAATAATCATGTAGGGTAGTATCAAACTCAGTATATTAAAGACCAAAAAAAAATCTCATAAATTATCTTACTGAGCGATTTCAAGTTCAATTGGATTTTAAGTTTTACTTAATTTTAATTCAACATTCTGTATTCCAAATGTTAAACTTCCTATAAATTTAAGGAATTAATGATATTGAATTGAAACTATCATGAGCCAACTTCCGGAAATTCTTCATTCACAAAACAACTCGCATACGGTTCGTTTCTCAAGAATTCCGTAACTTCAAGCACAATTTCATAGTTGACGTACAAAAAAAAAAACACTTTTGGAATGGCACATTCCGCACCCCCAACCTGAGAAAAGTCTTTGGCACTTTAAATTCGTTTCACAAAGCCGTTATGGATTGATGTGCGCCACTCTTCTTACATGTTCCTGAAAACAAAAATGTAATGCTTTTGAAATTTTATTAACAGAGTGTCTGGCAACAATTCGTTTACAAAATTCTCGGCTTTCCCATATCGAAATCAACGTTTTCCCGGGTTTTTTGTTGTTGTGATATATGTGTTTCAATTTGCCACCTCGTTTTTATAAAAAAAATACTAAAATATAATAATGAAGTTTACAAATTTTATATTCTTTTATACAGGATGGGTATGATTTTACCAAGAGGATCAGAAAAATTAGTAAACTAAAATTTAAAACAATTGCGCCAATTTTTCCTTGAATTCTGCTAAGGTCTGAACTTAGAAGAAATAAGTTTTAAGAATTAAAAAATGTCTTATACTTGAACAATAGATTTATAAACAATTTTATAATTTAAAAATGTATCTTATACCCTTCTTTTAGAAGATAAATGTAATTTAAATCAAAATTAGATGATTGATTCTTGAACTTGTGAAAACAATGTTCAATATGAAATATTCGCATTTGAAGTTAATTTTGTTCGAAAATTTTTTTTTTGGTAATTGATGGTAATTTTCGTTTGATTGGTTCAATTTAAAATTAATTTAATTATTTATCCTGAACCTAAATCCAAAATTAACATCTAATATTATAAACCATTAATGTACCTATTTCTAAAAAATGCAATGTCTTTATATTGGGAATAAATATGTTTTTAATGTAAGTTTTTAAACAAAAATTCCAATGTAACAAGAATTTTCATTGTTAACAATTTTGGCTAAAATTAGTATTTGCAACAAAAATCTCAGGAAGTCTTTTCGAACATAAGGGCTATACCAGACATTATTTTCAGCGAAAAAAAAACGATTTTCGATTTATTATATTATAAATTCTAATTCTTACAGATTTTGACTATGCTAGACCAATACTACAATGCCTTGAATCGCTAAAATTTCTTAGTACTAATATTAAACTTTGAAGGTTAGATTTTAACCTGTTTTATTTTGTTCAAATTTTAATTTGCAAGCGATATTTTCGAATTTTGAATTAAAAAATAAGAGACTCACACCCCAAAGTTCTCACAAAACAGGGAGAATGGGGTGTTTTTTTTTTTTACAAAAATAGGGGAATAAATTGTTTTAAATAAAATGAATGTAGGTACGATATCAAATTCAATTTAATAACCTTTAAATTCCCAATGTTTCGATTAAAAACATATTTCATTTTCAATAAAATAAGATATATTTTGAACCAAATAGTTGAATTTTTAATAAAAAAAAAGATATTTCAAGAAAGAAAATACATTCTCAATAAAATAAATAATTTTCTTACCAAATACATGAATTTTTAACTAAAAAAATATGCATTTTTATCCAAAAATATAATTGTAGACTTTAAAAGATAAATTTCTGTTAGTTTTCAACCAAGAAAGATTGCGAATTGTCTCACCATAAATATAAATTTTTAACTTAACTGTTGAAGTTTGAACCGGATAGTTAAATTTTCAACCAAATGTTTGAACTTTCAAACATAAAAATTAAACCTGAATGAATAATGGTTGCATTTTCAATTAAATCGTGAAACTTTTAAGTCAAAAGAACGATTTTTGTAAAAGACAGCTGAGTTTTCAATAAAAAAGTTTATTTTCAACCAAGAAAGGTGTAATTTTTATAAAAAAAAGAAAAAAAAGGATGAATTATCTATCCAAATTAACCAAATTTTCAACAAAATAGTTGAATTTTTAACTAAATAGTTCAATTTTCAACCAAATGATCGAGTTTTAAAACAAAAGAGATGAAACTACCGCCAAAAACATTTACATTTACAAGAAAATAGTTGAATTTTTAACCAAAAAGTTCAAATTCCAACCAGATAGTCAAATTTGCAAGCCAAAAAAAGATTAATTTTCCACAAAACAGTTGAATTTTCAAGCAAAAAATATCCATTTTTAACCAAAAATATAATTGTAGACTTTTAAAACCACAAAGGATGTATCTTCAATGAAAAAGGACGATTTTCTTTCCAAAAATACGGACGTTTAACAAAACATTTGAATTTTCGACAACAACAAAATATGACTTTTGAACAAAATAGTGGATTTTTCCACAAAATACAGTTAGCATTTAAGCGAGAGGAGAACTTTATTAAAAACCTGGAAAAATAGGAATTCTTTGGTAAAAAAAAAAAAAGAGTGGAATAGAGGAAAGTGTGAAGTCAGCAATAATTTCTCAGCAATTTTCTTCGTCCGATGGTAACGGTGAATTTATACTGGTTTAGTTAATACTCACGGGCAGTTGATCAGCATTTGGAATGTCATCATGCGGACCTCTTGTCTTTGGTGGTAACACGGGCAAAAGTGCTTGCGCGTTTAACTGTAAATTCGGATTCATCTTCTTAATTTCGTTCTCGGTAACTTCTGCCACTTTTCTAACAGCTTCCGCATTCAATCTCCTATTGTCGCTCCAAAGTGGGCACCTGCAAATAAAAAGTTAAATTAATGTTTATTTTAGGAAAATAATAGAGAATTTTCTTATAATTCTTTTTTTTTTTTTTTTTTTTTAGAAAACTTACAACATTGAAGAGGCTGATCCCTGTCCGTTAAAGTGTGCGTATTCTCCATGCTTAAGAGGCGTGGAACAGAGATAACACATGGAAGCACCACAAACGCAAGTCATTTTATTACACCCTTCCTCCTTGAAAAACTGTTTTTGACACTGGTAACAAGTTCGGACCAAAGCTTCAGTCATTTTTTCCTCTAAATGACGGCGAGCCTGGTCAGATTTCATGACTTCGTCACACTTCAGAGGCACATGATTCATTTCCTTACAGAGGCTAGAAAGAAACATTATTTTGTCAATTGACACTATTTTTGTTTATATTAAAAGCGTGCAGAAAGAAATGAGAAGCGAAGGCAGCTTACGGACAAGATTCCTTCATACATTCTGGATTTAAGCACTTGAAGACTTTGCTTTCGGGTGGCGGGATCGAGGCAAAATGACAGAATGGACAAGACACAAGTCCTTCTAATCCTGCCGCCTTGACCTCCGCTTCCTGTCTTTTTTTCAGAAGAATACTGAATGTCGTTGGAGGTAATACCTCCTGCAGCACTGAGAGGCTGATTTCGCTATCACAGCTTGCAAAACAAGTGATGTGATTCTGACCATCACCCATTTTTGATTCAGTTCCTCTGAGAATGCACGCATGGCAGAAAAGATGTCCCTTTTCACAGCTCGCACATTTACTCGGCATGCATTCATCGCTAAAGCAACATTGACACTCGATCAACATACCTTTTTCCTGTAGGGAAAAATAAATTTAAAGTAGTGGACGATAAATCTAGAGATAAGAGAGGGGCTGAGTGACTGAATAATTTAACATTCAAATGTTCGATATTTCAAAAATTTTAACGATTTTATACTTTCATTCATTTATACTTTTATTTTATTTTTTCAAAGACTGAGAAAAGATTTTAAAGATATCACACAGATTTGGAAATATTTTACAAATATATTTTAAAAATTTAAATGATTTTATAAACATTTAAAAGATATCACAAAGATTTTACAAATATTTGAAATATTTCAAAGATTTCAAAGTTCACAAAAGATTTAAAAGATATTAGATAAATTTAAAATATTTCAATGATTTCACAAATATTTCAAAGATGTCACACAAATTTTACAAATACTTTAAACATTTAAAAGATTTCAAGGATTTTAAAAATTGCAAAAGATTCCAATGATTTCAAAAGATTTAAAAAATGTTTCAAACCATTCTCAATAATTCCATAAAGATTTCAAAGATATCACACATATTTAAAAGGATCTTTTCAAATATTTTAATGATGTTACAAAGACTTCAAAGATTTTAAACATTCCAAAGATTTCATACAGTTTTCAAAGATATCACACAGATTTTACGGATAATTCAAAGACTCTAAAGAGTGCACACAATGTTTCACACATTTCAATCATTTCTTATAGATTTTAAGCATTTATACAGATTTTGACAAATTTTCTCAAAGATTCGAAAGGCCAAACTAAATATTCTGAAGAAATCGCAAAATATTCCAAACATTTCAATGATTTTACTAAGATTTTAAAGACAACATACAGATTTAAAAAGATTTAAAAAATTGGAATGATTTATAAAAATTTCACAAATACGTAAAATATTTCAATGATTTCACAAAGACTTCAAAGATTTCAAAGATTGCAAAAGATTTTAAACATTCCAAAGATTTCATAAAGTTTTCAAAGATATCACACAGATTTTACAAGGAATTCTAAGATTATAAAGATTTCACCTAATATTTCACACATTTCATTCATTTCTTATAGATTTTAAGCATTTCTAAAGATTTTGAAAAATTTCTCAAAGATCCGAAAGGCTGATAACTAAATATTTTAAAGAAATCGCAAGATATTTCAAACATTTCAAGTTTTTCACTAAGATTTCAAAGATGTGACACAGATTTAAAAAGATTTTACAAAGATTAAACAAAATACCTCAAACATTTCCAAATATTTTAAAGATCTAAAATATTGTAACAGAGATTCCTAATATATCACAAAATATTTTAAACATTTAATCGATTTCATAAATATTGTATACAATTCCCTGATTAAACAAATATTTCAAGGATTTCAAAAATGTTTCAAAAGATTCTACAAAATATTTTGATGCATTTCAATCATAATATTTAAACAAATTTATTAATTTCACAAATATTTAAAACATTTTACTAATTTCACAAACATTTTACACAAATTTAAAAAGATTTTACAAATATTTCAAACATATCTCACAGAGATTTCCAAGGTTTCAGATATAACACGGACTTAAAAAGAAGAAAAGAAAATTTCGAATATTTTAATGATTTCACAAACATTTATAAAGATTACACAGATTTTAAAAGATTTCAAATGTTTCAGATGTAAAAATATTTAAAATATTTGAGCGAATTTACAAAACATTTTAAATATTTCGCAAAGGCTTCTACACCATGCTTCAAGAATGATCAACCCCTCGTCTTTGTTTAATAATACTTACCCTAAGTTCGTTAAATTCTCTTTCTTCGGTCTTCTTGATTTCCTCGAGGTAAGCGACAATTTGATTTTTGTGACGAACATACGCCATTTCTTGAAGAAGAGGAATATTTTCTATGGGGATGACCGAAGAATTTCGTTTATTTTTCATGTCAGGTAACATTCTTCTCAAATCACTCGCGGTTAAACTCAAATGATGCTTTCGCTTCCTATAGGCTTGAGATATCGTGACGACCTGGAATTGCGAAACATTTCTTGTTGAGAACTACTCACAAAAAAAAAAAAAATATATATATATATATATATATATATATATATATTTAAGGCTAAATTAGAGTTGCATATAAGATATGGGTTTGATGAATTTGGTATGGCATTTGGTTTGGATTAAAGTACCCATTTAACCCATTTTTAACTGCGAAGGATTCGAAGGAAATCATACAAATTCAAGTGAATTGGAAAAAAATTCTAAATTTTTTTAAAATGTATTGAATTAATTAAATTTTGAATGAATTGAGAAAATTGCAAGGGGTTTCAAAAATATTTGAAGAAATGCCTAGGAATTTGAAGGTGAGTTTCAAAGAATTTTGGGTACATAAAAAAAAACAATTTTGTACAATTTAGCAAGGGATTGAGTGAATTCAGCATAATTCAAGTGAATTCAACCAAATGAATGAATTCAGTCGATTTCAATGGCGTTTTAAATAAGTCAGGGCGAATTCGAAAGAATTCAAAGCAATTAAAAAAATGCAATGAAATTGAGAAATTCTTGGGTTAACTGTTTTAATTTATTAAAACTATTCAAAGAAGGGACTTAAATGATATTTTTATTTTAAAAAGTAGCTATATTGATTTTATCTTAAAAAGTTGAATAAGAAATGTTGGAATTTTTTTATCAATTATTCAAGAAGATATTGGAAAAATAATGCAAATTTTAATGTTTTCTCAAAATTTAAATAATAATATTAATAATAAAAATGAAATGAATATAAATAGTTTAAATAAATTTTATAGAAACCCCATGATGGCTTTAAACGTTTTGCATCATCAAAGCCAAATTTGTGAGAATAACGGCTGTAAGTTGGTGCGATTAAATAGAAATATATCTTTAAAATTGTCACAAGAACATTGAATAATGCTTATTAAGTTAAATTTTATTTAAATTTTAAGAAAACATGAAAATGTTCACTAATTGTGGAATATCTTCTTAAAAAGATGGACAAAATGGCTTTATCCTGGTTCATTTTATACCGAGAATTCCGTAAAGCTTAAAACCTACTTTAAAAAAATGTTAGTTCTCATATAATTAATATTAAAAGGTTCATAGACAAACAATTATAAAAAGAAAAGAATCTTTTCTAACCTTATCTTTTAATAAAATGTTTAATCCTGAAAAATTAAATTATTTTAAAATCTCAATAATCTTCACGTGGTTATAAGTATAACATCTTGAAATCTGTAAAAATGGAGTCGGTATGACTGAAATGAAAACTTCTAGAACCCTGGAAAAAAATTCCTTGACAATTTCACGTTTTTTTCAGGTATCATTTTTTGCGAGTTTATTATAAATAAGGTTTTTTTTTGAGTTTCTAGAAATGTAATTAATATTAGGAGAAATTCTTAAATATTTTAGTACGATATATTAAATTAATAACTAAATAATGGTAAAAACATAATTAATCATTTATTGAATTTGTCTCGAAGTCCATGAATTTGAATCATAATTCAAAAACATTTTTATATATCTACCTATACAGAAATGGAGCAAAACCTAGTGTCGTTTTTCCATCGCTCCAACAATGTTTTTCACATTATTAATATTTTTTAAATTATTTCATTTTGTCCAATGTTTACTAATATAGTACAAATTTAATTCAATTTAATCCTTATTTAATCCATCATTAATATAATCTTCAAGGTTAATTTAAAAATTCTTTTTAAATTCTTAACCTCACTTTTAATAGAAAACATATATAATTTTTCTTATTTGCATTCTCTTTTTCATTTGATACATAAATTTTTTTTCACAATCTATCTTATAGAATAAGATAATTATTTGTTGAAGAAAAAATACAGTGATTAATACAATTTATCGAAATATTATAAAATGATGCCATCTGTTTAATTAACAAATTTCTCTCTTTTAATTTAAATTTATTTTGGCGATTACTCATCAGTAGTTTCAATGGAAACCCGTCTATTGTTTGCCAACTTTCATTATACGTACACTGTCTTCAGGTATTTTTAAACTTTCAATTTTGGTTCGTCCTTCCTAGCCTACAATAAAGTTTCCTTTTTATTTAAAAAATAATTAGTCCTTAATTGATTAAAGTCTAATTAATTTTTTGAGACTCGAGATTGACAAGTAATTTAAAAATATAAATAAGGTTCTTGAATTTCTTAAAGTCTGTTGAAACTCCTAAAATCTTCGGAAATTTTTGGAAATCCTTTAAAATCTATTAAATTTCGTAAAAAATATATTACGATTTTTCTGAAATCTTTTTAAATATCTTTAAATATTTTTGAATTTCGTTTTAATCTTGGTTAATCAACTAAAATATTCAATAATATTTTGGAATCACTTGAAACTTTTTGAACTCGTTTTGAAATAATTTTATATCCTTATTGTAAAGTCTTTAAAAAAATTTCTGTAAAAAAATGTTGGACAAAAATAAAAAAGAGGAAAGAAAAATGAGAAGCCAAACAACCAATCCCCTTCCGTCTCTTTTTTATTTTTATTATTATCAAATCTTAATAAAAACATTTGTAAATAATATTCACCAAAGAGTCGTTCGATTCTTGCTTTTATTTTCCGGAATTCTATACATCCACTATTTTT
>JAWWLR010000155.1:57414783-57426290 GCA_035041075.1 Acraspis erinacei | reverse complement strand
AAAATTGATTTTCTAACAAACAAGATAACTGTATAGATAAATTTTCAACAAAATAGGTAAATTTTCTACCCAATTGTTGATTTTCTTAGTCAAAAGTACGAATTTTCTACAAAGCAGTTAAATTTTCGATTTGAGAAAGTGGCTTTTTAGTATTAACCGAATTTTCGGAAAAGTTAAACAAAAATTAAAATTAAAAATTAAAACAATTAAAAAACCAAATTTTAATTTTTAATGCTTTCAATTTATTTGCGATTATTTATTTTTTGCAAAGAAATTTATAAGTTTACAATTGGTAACTTTAAAAATTGACCCGCATCGAATTTAAAGTTATTTTTATCCCTTTTATTTTTTATTTTTATCCCTTTTATTACAAGTCCCGTTAAGTTGTACCAGAAAAAAGGTCCTCCTGGTTCAATTTTCAGAACCGAGCCCTTCCAAATGAGTTTTTTTTGGTTTGGGGTCATAAATTTTATCTCAGTTTCCCGTCCAAAAAAAATTGGTAGATCTTCAAAAAGGTCGAGCGGTCCTGGGTCACGCTGTATCTGCGGATTGTGGAGACCCCTGTCTTAACCCGATAAACTTAAAAAAAATGTTGAATGATTTTGCGGGTAGTATTAATTTCAAAATTTGTGAAAAAATCTTAGTTCGTATAGATATTTGTTTACCGTATAATGGAAGAAAAATGAAATTACTAATCTAATTATATATACATGGATTTCGTATAAGGTTGATTTATTAAAAATATTACGTAACAGTAATTGTGAACAAGATGATAAGAACACAATTTTCAGAAGAACATATTCAGCGAGAATTCGATGACTCCAACCGCAAGTCAACAGTATAGTGATGCCATAGAGGTGAGATTTTTTTCTTCCATTTCTTTAAATAATTTGACTATTGACATCATTTACTCCAATTGTTTTTAAGCTTAGATGCCTCAACTTCGAAGACTTGATTTTGAAAATCCGGAAGTTTTTCAATTCACTCCCTCAACATTCGAAGATTTTAACTTAAGACTTTACATTATTTTGTTTTGAACCGAAAGCTCTTTCAAATTTGAAGGTTTCTAAACTCGAATACTTACTTCGATATTTAAGATGTCTTGGAACGAAATAATAATAATAACAATAATAATAATAATGATGATGATGATGATAATGATGATATATTACAATATTCAGGCTAGACAGTTTGAAGGAATTAATTCTTGTCCGCCGGATAAGAACGAGGATTTCAGCATCTCGAGTTTCCTGAAGACAGTTCTACCAGGATCAGACGGAGGGAACGATTCTGGCGGAATTCCTGGTTTGGGAGATGTTGCTGATTCCTCAATATCCGATTCGTCGCACTTGGCGTACAACATTTCACATATTCCCGGGACTCCGATAAATATGAGACTACCAGGGAATCACAGTGATTTGAATAATCACCAGATGAGCCACAGCACGCCATTGCCGATGAGGACTTTGAGTGGAGGATCTCATACACCTTCACCCTACTCGAGTCAAAATAGTCAGAACAACGTTTTATCCTACGACAGTTCGCTCAATCCTGCCAATCCACTGCCACCTCCACCAATGCCCCCGCCTATTTTCCTCGACGATGAAAATTGTTATAACAAATTGCCACCCAAGTTCCCGACGTGGACACCTGCGAATGAAATTCCGAAGGAGCCTGCCAATTGGGAAGAAAAAGGTTTGTTTCAATTGATGACTGATGATTGTTGTGTTAAGTTTTGTTCGATTCCAGGATTCGGACTCATGCCACTATTGACACTATTTGAAACTTTTTTTCCGAGTGATGCCACTATTTTGAGAAAAGTTGCACTAATGCCACTATTTCTTCACTTTCACTTTAAAAATATTTTCGAACCTTGATGATTGGCTAAAATATCCTTTCTAACGTCTCAAGTACAGAAATATATACCGGATATACAAAAATTAATTTAAAATACTAAACATTTATTTATTCTTTATTATCTTCCATCTTAAGCTTCAGGTTGTACGACGTTTTCGACTTTTTGAAGAAAAGTCTTTTAAAATTTTACTATTTTAATTAGTGACACTATTAGTTCAATATTTTACAGTCGAAAATGTTCAAAATTGGATAATTTCACATTAGAATTCTAAGAAATAAACAAATTCATATTTTAATCGTATTGTTTCTAAGTAGGTGATTTCCAATGAAAGTCCTTATTGTCGATATATTTCTTATTGGATATCGTTTAAAAATTAATGATCACAGAAGGAGTTTTTAAAAGCAGCAATTTTATTTAATCACATCCCAGAGTAAACAAATACTTAATTGGAAGCATTCGAGGTTGAAAAAGCTTATGATTTAACCACTTAAGACTAAGTATGTTCCACATTTAATAATACTTGAATTTAAGACTGATGAATCCATATCAAATTATGCAAGTCGGCGCGATTACTTTATACATTTAAGGGTAAAATGAGTTTTTTTGTGTGCAAATTTTACATTATCAACAGTGCCGTTTTTGCAATTTTTGAAATATTAACGTTTGTCTTATTCCTGTTTTTAAAAAAATTTTACTCTTTTAAAATTCACACTAAACTGTTAAAAATAGTAAAAAATGGTAAAGTTTTTTCGATTTTTTAAATCAAATTTTTAGAAATAATAGGTAGTCATTTAGTCTACCTACCCATTCGTTTTTTTGTTTTTCAAGAGAAAAAAAGTTTTGTTTATTTTTCTCTTCAAAACCTTGCCTTTCTTGCAATTTTTTAGAGTTGAAGGTTTTTATTTTTCCAGTTTGTCAAGTTTTTTTACTCTTTCTAAACCGCTGATGAAAACGGAAGAAAGAATAGAAAATGGTAAAGCTATTTCAATTTTTTGAAAAATTAAAAGCTTTAATGGCTCAAAATAATTAATATGTACTGAACTTTCCACAAATTTTAAACCTGAGGCGTATTTGTATTTTTCGAATAGTAAAATTATATATATATATATATATTTTAAATTATGTTATTTAATTATTTTTTAGTTCAAATTAAAAAAATGTTATTTTATTTGGCATAACGATATAATAAGTCTGAAACTGTTTATAAAACTATAATACCTATCACTTCTGAAAATTTGAACGAAAAAAGACAGATATTATCAGAAAATTTCGGGGTTAAATTTTTAAAAAATCAAAATAGCTTTATCACTTTTTATTATTTTTTCGTTTTTCTAATCGGTTTCCACAGCGTAAAAAAACTTGACTAAATGGAAAAAACCCCTTAAAATGTAAAAAAAATGGCAAGACGGACAAGATTTTGAAGAAAAAAAATCAAAAATAGTTTTTTTCGCCAAAAAAATACCAAATAGGAAATGTATGGTGATGACTATTAGGATCTATTACTAAAAATTTCAGGGACAAAAGGTGTAGTGTTTGAGAACATTTTTTTCTTATTTTCTCATAATCAAAGTAACTTCACCGCTTTTTTTTTGTTTTCTAATTTTTTGTGGATTTAAAAACAGTGCAAAAAATGGATAAACTTTAAAAAGAAAATTAGCAAAAACTTCATTTCATCTATCAAATTTTCGAATATTCGTAAAAAATATCGTATTGTTAATTAAACAAATATGCTTTCATCTGATATAAATATGAAAAATTAAAATTGTTTAAGTTTTCTCTTTGGAATGAGAACTTTCAATTTGAGGTTGGGAAATAATGAAGTTCAAATTAAACAACGTAAAAAAATATTGAAAGTTTTTGACTTTGTAAGATATTAGGATTTAAAAAAGAAAATTAGAACCTGCATATTATTCCAAATTATAAAAACCTTTAAGTGAATTTTTTTTTTAAATGGAGGTAATTCAAGTTCAAAATGCATTTAAACTATTAACTTTCCTCATTTAGAAGTAATACAAGGTGACAAGTTTAAATTTGTAGAAAGAAATATTTTAGGCTTTGATTAGTTCTTTAATATAAGAATAATTAGGATATGTGCGTCCGTAAAATTTGAGGTTAGTTTAATTTTATATAATTAAAAGTATGTAGAAATTCGTGACGTAAGAATTAATTTCAAAAGATTTTCTTTATCTTTGCAAATATTTTTAATCAAGAATTAAATTAGTTTCATTTCATGTGATTATTCTTCATTAATATTTTTCTCTTTTTCTAAAAGTTTCTACATTTTGCCTTTTAAATACCTGGAATTTGGAAATCAAACTTCTATAGCAACCCTGGTTATTTAGAAAAATGAATTCAAAAGTTTCATCAAATGATAATGAAATATTAAAATGGGACTTTAATAAATTAGACTTATAATCTACATACGAAAATCTTAGAAATTCAAAATACCTTCATAGAATGCAAAGTATGGATATGCAATATATGGAATTTCTTTACCAATACTGTTCGATTATTCAATTTTTGTATGCCTTATAACTTTAAAAAAAGCTAATTGGTTTAATAATTAATATCATGTGTGCTAATATAATCTGTAAGTCCATAATTTTATTAAAAATATATTTTATGTTTTTGTTTTTAGAATACGGATAGCATTTGATCTAATTTATTGCTTGAAGAAAAACGAAAGTATTACTAATTGAAGTTCTTCATCTAAAACTTTTACCCTGTATTCCTAAAGACATAAATTTTTCGAAATTTCATGTGATTTAGGTAACTTTTGCTACAATTGAAATGATTGAAAATTGAATAAAATAATGATAAACATTGCAAAGAAGCTAGTTGAAGTGTTCTTTTCTTGTGTTTTTTTTCAGCCAAAAATAGCATGAATCCATCTTGGCCAGGTGATGAGGAAAAGGAAAAAGGCTGGGGAGAAGCGGGAAGTGATAGATGGGATTTGGATAATGAGAGTGCGTGGACGAATAGCTCAATTAAGAATGAGGCTCCTTCCGAAACTCCGGAGTCACCACCTATTTACGAAAAAATTGGATTCAGGGATCCTATTGAATATAATGACTCTGAATCACAAGAGCCACTTCTCAGTAGTGTTGGCGATGTTGATCACAGGTGAGTAGAGAATGTTTCATAATTAGTACAGTGTTTACTAAGTTACTTGTTTGAATAACTAGTTACAGTTACTAGATAATGTAGCTTAAAGTTACATAAAACAGGGCGTTTACCGTACCTAGAAACTCTGGAATTGTCAGGGAATTTTTATGTACCTGGAAAAACCTGGAAATGTTAGGGATATTTTTTTAGTCAGGCAATTTTTTCGCGAGCGTGATTAATTTTTGTTGTATTGCAATATAAAATTCAGTAACAATATTCTTAATTTGTAAAAGTCTATTTATGGTTAAAAATCGATCGTTTTTAGTGGAAAATTCAATTACCTCTTTGAAACTGCATGTTTACTGTTTTGATTGAAATATCAGCTACTATATTTTTCGTTCAAAATTCATATTTTTTGGAATTAAAATTTTATTACTTGGTTAAAATTTTGGTTAAAAATTCATTTTTTCTTCAAAATATTCAAATTTTCTAAAAAAAATATATATATTTTAAATAAAATAGTTCAATTCTCAAGTAAAATTATGAAACTTTAGCCAAATAAATGAATTTTTAACAAATTATTTCAACTTTCAACCGAGCAGTTACATTTTCAACGAGAAATACAAGTTAAAAAAAAATATCTGAACCCTATACAGAATGTCATTTGCCAAAAACAACACTTTCTAACAAAAGAGTTGAATTTTCAACAAAAATTGTTCAACAAAAATAAAGATTGAAATTTCATACGAAACACAGTTTCATTCAACCAAAAAATCATCAATCAAATCAGATTAATTTTCTACCAAAAGTGGTTGACTTTTTAAGAACAAAAAGATGCTATTTTTCAAAAAGAGATTAATTTTGCTAGGACAAAACCGAATTTTGAAAAAAAGAAAATAATTCCACTGAATTTAATTTTCAATCCAAAAATAAACCTGTTGCATTAGTTGCATTAGTAAGTCGAATTTTTAACGAAAGGAAAAAATTCACTGAATTGTTAAATTTTCAAGCCAAAAAGACATATTTTCTATGAAATGATTGCATTTTTAAACCAAAAATATAAATTTTACTTTCCATTTAAATAATTGAACTTCCAAAATAGTTCAATTTTTCACAAAATACGTGAATTTTCAACCAAAAAATATTTTAATTCGAAATCAAACAAAGTTGAATTCAACGAAAATCTACGAATTTTCAACAATATAAATTTTGAAACGAAAAAAAAATATTACAAAACCCAAAAAGATGAATTTTCAAACGAATAGCTGAATGCTCAACCTAAAGAGAGATTAATTTTTTACCCATAACTGACCCATAAGCCTCTCTGAACTAGGAGATATACAAAAAGTATAAAGTGATTTCTAAGTAACTAAAAGTAAAGTTCCAAATTATTGCGAAATCTTAATTAAGTTGCGTTACAAGTTACTGTTTAAAATAGTAACGAAATTACCGTAAAAGTTACAAATAATGCAACTCATCAGTAGCATAGTTACTTGTAATAAGTAAGTATCCAATTCTGAATTAGTATAATTAGAATTCCGACCAAGGCAGATATAATCGTTTCTGAATTAAAAAATATTAATTGTGATGCGAAAATAAACTTATTCTAAGCCTCTTTTATAATGAATCGATTCTTTTTATGGGTGCAGGGTAATACCTCTCCCAATTTCAGGAAGTCAGTTGCAACATCGTCTCATGAAAGTTGACGTGGACCATCGAAATCTTATCAGTCTAACTGGAAGTCCAGCTAATCATAGTACCCCCAACGATTCTTCACCAATATCTCACACGCAAAACAGCTTGTGGTCTAATACTGACCAAGACTACAGGTGAGTTCCACGAAATTTTCAAGAACTTTAAGTCTATTTTGCTACTATTTCGAAAAAGTCACACTAAAACAATTATTTTCGCAAATTGTTGAATTTTCAAAGAAAAAAGATAAATCCTCAACAAAAAAATATGATAGTAGGTATTTTAACCAAGCCAACAATTTCATTTTTAATGAAAAAACAGTTGAATTGAACCAAAAAGGACGAATTTCCAACAAAATAGTCGATTCCTCAACGAAAACAAATTAATTTTTAACCAAACAGTTGGATTTTTAACAAAAAATATTAACTTTATGCCAAACACTTGAATTTTTAACCAAATAATTATTGTTTTAACCAAAAAGATAAACTTTCAACATAGAAGATTAATTCTCCATTTCTAATATTTTTTAACTAAATAGTTGCATTTTTTTAACTAAAAAAGATCAATTTTTAACAATAAATGGAGTAGTGAAATTTTCATTCAAGAGTTACTTTTTACATAAAAATGCAAAATAATTTTCCACCAAGCAGTTCAATTTTGTAACAAATGTCAAATTTTCAAGCAAAAAGAAAAATAAACTTTCTACAAAACAGGTGAATTTTCAAAAGAAAAGATCCTGTTCAACTGATCAGTTAAATTTTAACCAAATAGTTCAATTTTCAACAATTCTCTAAAAAAATAATTCTTAACAAAATATGTGAAATATAAACCAAAAAGTTCAATTTTCAACGAAGAAGATTAATTTTTTACTAGAAGAGACGAATTTTCAACAAGTTACATACATTTTCAATTAAAGAGTTTGCACAATGGATGTGATGTTAGTCTATATTTGATTTGATATATTTTTAGTTTATAACAAATTTGTGTCCAAATTTTCAACTCAGAAGATTAATTCTCTATTCAAAAAGATGAAAATGGACGAATTAAAATTTTGTTTATGAGAATTAATTTTCAATACAAAAATCGAATTTTCTACCAAATTATCGAATTTTCAAGCCAAAAAGGTGATTTTTCTACAAAACAGTTGAATTTTCAAAACGAGAATACGAATTTTCAAACAAACAAAAGTTGTCAACCAATTTGTTAAACTTTCAACGAAATAGTTAAATTTTCAGATAAAAAATTAATTTTTAACTAACATTATTAATCTTCAATAAAAAGAATAAATTTAAGGAAAGTAGTTCAACGGAAGGAGTTGAATTTTCAATCTAAAAAGATGAATTTTTAACGAAAAATGTAATAGTATGTATATACATAGATTACTTTAATTAAAAGTAGGAAAAAGTTTAATTTAAGCAATAAAAATTAATGTTTAACAAAATACATAAATTTTCTACCCGCAAATACTAGTTTTTTACAGAACTGTTGTATTTTCAACAAAAAAGTTAATTTCCGGCCGAAACAGAATAATTTTTAACTAGGCAGCTTCATTTTTAGCCAAAAAAGGTGACTTTTTTACGTATAGAAAATACTGTGAAGCCTGCGATAAGTAAATAGGAATTTTGCTAATTTATAGACTAAAGAGTGGCATCTTGAGTAAATGTTGAAGTTCATTTTCAATACTTTAAAAATTTTAGGTTAGAAAAATGGAAATCTTGCTGAAAAAATAAAGTTAATTTTCAATTGCACATTTTTTGCTTTCGGGCTATACACTTTTAAATTTGGACCACACATAAGTTTAATATATGACAAACTTTATAACACAAGTTTTACACTATTTTTTGAAAATTCTGACACTATTTTTTATATTTGAAGTTAGTTCAAGACCTGAAAGTGGTGACTGTTCTTTTTTCTTCCCTTATTTTCTTTGTTATTCCTTTTTCCTTGAAATTCTCCCTTTTCTCCTATTCTGAAAATCTGCCCCTTCTTCCCCTTTTCTCTTTAAATATACGATATTTAAAAATACAATATTTGTAATATGCGAAAATTTCAGGAGACCCATTATTGAATAATAATTAAAGCAATTATAACACTTAAATCAATTATTTACTCGTATTCAGTGCTGAACCATTAAAAATAAATACTCTTGCAACACATTTTTAAGCTGAAACATTTTAAAGCATGTTGAAAATGTGAAAACTGGAGACAAAAGTTTTTATCCAATGTGAGATGGGAACAGTTACAAAACATATAATACTTTTTAAATGAGTATTGAAAGGCGAACACTTTTTAGTTGAAATGTACAAAGTTAAATATCTAATTAAAAATGGAATATTTCAAATTCATCAACTGCCATGTTAAAGGTTCTAACTTTAAAAAAATTGGAATATGTCAAACCTACAATTTATTCAGCTCTAACCAAAGAAGCATTTTATCATTTTGCTTTTTCGGGATGCAGGATTTTTGGGATATCATTCATTTTTTTTATAAATATAAAATTTCTTATTTTAAAATATAACATTTCTCATAAAAAGATTGTTCTTTTCGACATTTAAAATTACCCTATTTCCCCTTTTTTTGAACTCCTTTTGTGCTATGATCTCTGCTTATCTTTTTTTTTAATGTTAAATTTAGGAAACAAGTACAACCTGGAGACAACGTTGAGAGCGTCGACATGGAGTTATCTGACGACGAAAACGAGGGCAAGCAAAAAGGAAGAGGAGTCCTAGTGGATGTAAGATCACAAGATCGAGATATGCGAGGACCTCCGCCAGTACCTCCCCCGAATCAACACATGGACATGGATATGAGGATGATTCCATTACCGGCCGGGTGTGGACCTCAGGAAATTCGCAATCTTCAAGCTCCTCCGCCACCACCGCCCCTCCCTCAACAGTTCCATCAGGGGCCACCCGATTTTCAGCAAGCCCCGCCAGATTTCCAGCAGAATAATCCCATGGATTTTCCGCCGAACCAGCGAAACTTTCGATCCAATGCTGCCTTGCCTTTCAATCCGAGTCGACCAGATTTCCCTCCGAATCAACAAGAATTCCCTCAAAATCAACAGAATTTTCCTCCAAATCGACCGAATTTCCCACCACATCAGCAGAATTTCCCTCCAAATCAACAGGAGTTTCCACCGAATCAGCACAATTTCCTCCAACGGGATTTTCAGCCAGCGCAGGATTTCGATTATCGAGAGAATCAGCACGATCGTTGGAACAAAGACGATTCGATGTCTCGAGGAAGGTTTCCCCAGCACGATCAGCACAGGGACAATTCACATCGTAACGATCGGAACGATCGGGGCGGTCGTGGCGGTCGAGGGTTTCGTGGAAACAGGAGAGATAGATATTCTGATGATCACAATAAGAGGAATAATCGAAGACAAAGATCTCATGATCAGCAAAGATCTCCGCCGGAAATGCTGCCGAATAACCGACCACTTTTGGAGAAACCGGACGGAGGGAGAATGGGTATGAATGATTTTAATCAACAACAAGATGACTCGGGGAGGCAAGACGATTTCTCATTTAATGAGAACAGGCTGCATGATAATTCAAGACAGTCTGATTTTGCTGTAAATGCGCCTCGAGATGATACCAATCAACAGACGCCGCCGAAAAATAATTTCCAGAATGCTGGGAATGTTCCTGGAGAAGACCACCAGGTATGTCCTTATTTTTAGCAACGGGATATAGCCGGGAATTTGGTTGAAAACCGGAAATTTTCTCAGATTTCGTCCTATGCTACATTTTAAGAATGTACAGCTTGTGTTGATGGATCGTTCAAATGCAGGGTGTTCAGCGACCGTGAAAACTTTGAAAACCTGGAATTCTCTTTGAATTTTTAATGAGCACCTTGAATTAAAAATTTTTTCTTTTAAAAAGTTATTTTATTGAAATGCGAAAAATAATTTAAATCTTTTAGTCTATTATGAACGAAAGCTCTCGTTTCGAAGACAACTTGCTACTGAAAAGTTTTTATTTATCAGCAGGGTGTCTACCTTATCGGGAAACCTTGAAGACCTGGAGTTGTCAGGGAATTTGTATATATCTGGAAAAGCCAGGAAATGCCAGGGATTTCTTTTCTAAGTTAGGGAATTTTTTTTAAGTGTGCTTTATTTTGGTTTTTTAACTCGTTTTGAAAACTCCTCCTTTTTTCGTTGAATAAAACTGTTTTTGATTGAAATATCAACTGCTACAATTTTTTGTTCAGAATTCATCTTTTTTTGGAATGAAAATTTTATTACTTGGTTAAAAGTTAAAAAATCGTCTCTTTGGTGTAAAATTCACCTATTCCAGTTGAAGATCAATCATTTTAGTTGAAAATTCATAACTGTTTGAAAATGTAACTATTTAAAAAAAATATGACTTCCATTTTTTATTGAAAATTTATATTTTTTCAGTTCAAAGTTCAAATATTTGATTGACATAATTTTAGTAAAAAATTCATCTTTTTGGTTTAAAATTCAACTATTCCAGTTGATGATTCATCATTTGAGTTAAAAATTTATCAGTTTGTTTAAAAATTATTTTTCTTTTTTAACTGGAAATGTAAATATTCCATTTTTGGTTAAAAACGGATATTTTTAAATTTTAAATCCAACTATTTAGTTAAAAATTGGTCTTTTTAGCTCAAAATTCAAATATTTTTTTGAAAATTTCAAGTATTTCAATTAAATATTCATAATTTTATTTGTAAGTTTATCTTTTTTGGTTGGAAATTTAATTAATCCAGTTTAATGTTCCATACGTTTAGTTGATCATTCAACTATTTTAACCCATTAGCGCCCACGGGTGCCAAACGGCACCTGAACAATGAGTCTTGTCAGAAATTTCTGGGCAGGCGT
>JAWWLR010000155.1:57016940-57028284 GCA_035041075.1 Acraspis erinacei | reverse complement strand
CATTTTTAAAAAAAGTCGGTAGTGGGATCAAGGCGAGTAGGTGAAGTCGCGATAAGCGGTAGTGCGATAAGTGGGAGGGTACTGTACATATGTCATATGCGTTTTTCTGTAATGATCACAGAAAATCCCGTGAAATTTACAGAAAATCCTGTATTTACCTAAAATTCTTGTAAACTTTAAAAAAAAAATTATGATCACGCAAAGTAAAAAAGAAATTAAAGTTCTATAATCTCTTCAAAAAAGCTATGTCACTAACTATTTTTATTTTAACATAATAATTCAAAGGAATCTGTATTATCATCATAGATAGTTACCATCGATCAGTGTAGGTATCTTTTTCACCACCGTGAAAATAGAAATCAACCTATCGATCGAGTTAACTCTTCAAATAACAGAAAATACTTAACGTCATTTTTAAATTAGATGGAAAATGATTTACTTTTTTATTTTTTAATTCATTTTTTTCTGAAAAAGATCTACTCTCGTCGCTTCACTGGGAATCGAATCTTCATAACTTCCGATTGCCGGCCGGGTGCTTTCTCGTTAAGCTATTAGAGAGATCGAAAGAAGAATTTAAAAAATTAATTTTCCATTTAGTCTAAAAATGACGCTAAGTCTTTTCTGTTATTTGAAGAATTAACTCGATCGATAGGTTGATTTCTATTTTCACGGTGGTGAAAAAAATATCTACACTGATCGACTGTAACTATCTCTGATGACAATTCAGATTCCTTTAAATTACTTGTGTCATAAATATAACACCTGTCTTGAGATAGCATATATTTCTGAAAAAAAGCTTTTCTTTCGATCTCTCTAATATCTTAATGGGAAAGCACCCAACCGACGATCAGAAGTTCTGTGGTTCGACTCCCAGTGAAGCGACGAGAGTAGATCTATTTACAGAAAAAAATTAATTTAAAAATATTAACATAATACCCCAGTAACATTCTTTATTTAGTTTATACTCTCTCCCTTTTAGTGGGTTGATAATATAACCATTATATGTATTCTTGCGAACAAGCCAAGTTTCCCCTTAGCATTATCAATTTCAAAATTCGATTCTAATTCCGCAACACTACTCCCTAATTCACCTTAAGGAAAATTAGGAAGTCCTCTCATCATCAACATATTTTTTTCGTGATTTAATCCAACAGTAGATCCTCGATTATTTTTTAATAAACTTAAGATTCTACTAAATATTGTTTTCTTTCAAGGTCGGCATCATCGGTAGGAACCAAGCGGTGGAGGATGTAGCCTATGTCCTATTCTCTATTTTTAATGTTATTTGGGCAACCGTGTACTTGGAGACTTGGAAACGCAGAGGTGCAGAATTAGCCTACAGGTGGGGCACTTTCGATCAGCGAGATGATTTATTACTTGAGCCGAGGCCTCTTTTTACGGTAAGAAGTAAAAAGCATATATTTTACATTAAGTTTCAAAATCTGATTTGCATTATGCTTCAAAATAAAAAAATGATAAGTTATTACCAATAATATGCAAAGATATATTGCAAAGTTTATATAACAGGGTGACCAGAAAAGTTCATTCACAAAATTTTTTGATCCTAATTTATTCTTATAATTTATACTTGACCATTTTTTCATTTTCCCTTGCCATTAATATTGAAAGAAATTTTCAAACTAAACCGACGATTTTTCAACAAAATAGTTGAATTTTCTATCAGAAAAGATTACACATCTTTAAAAAACAGTAAAATTTGAAGAAAAAAAATAATTTTCAGAAAATAGTTTAATACTTCACGAAAATGTTAAATTTTCAACCAACACAGATTAATTTTTAACAGCATGGTCGAATTTTCAAATAAAAAGATTAATTTCCAAATAGTCAATAGTCCTGGCGCTAGCTGGTTGCGCAAACGATATTGATTTTCCCCAGAAAGCTTGAATTTTGTTATAAACCATTTTTTATAAACAATTGCGTTGAATAAATAAAAACAAAATTGTTTATGTAATTTTCCCGAGAAAAAATAGAACAATTTGTTTTTATTTATTAAAAAAAATCGTTTATAAAAAAAATTTATAACAAAAAGCAAGCTTTTTCGGAAAAATCAATATCGTTTTCGAAATCAGTATGTCGAAATCTATAGAATATAACTGTTCTTTTATGGGAACTTTTATTTTAAACAAAATCATAGCCAGCTTCAAGACTACAAATTTGAAATGCAAGATTTGACTGCCACAAAAATACCCACATATCTAGTCAAATAAAAGCTTGAAATAAAAAAAAATTTTAATTTTAAATTTAATTTGATAGAATTTTTCATTGTCATCGGAAATAGGGTAAACGGGGGTATTACCGATACATTAAGAAAAAGCTTTTAGAAGAAGGACAATATTAATTTATGTAAACAGTATCCAGTAATATAATTATTCTTTGTCTAACTATTGTTATATTTATTTGAAAATAATTGATTCGCATTCAGTGAACGATACCGGTACTGATTTTGAATTTAAACGAATTTAGAAAGTTATTTGTAAGAAATATTATGTAATTTAGTTGCTTTGGACAATAAAGAACATCATTTTATATAATTATGGGTGTTTTCACTAGAAAAGACGAACTTTTTGTTCAGAAGAAATACCTTCGATATTGTGTAGTTATGTGCATTTGATCAGTTCACGAATTTGTCAAATCCATTCTGGGGTGTCGGTGATTAATTTTTGAGGTTCGGAAATCCAAAATCAATTAAAAAGATATTGAACATTCAAGATTCTTAGAAGGTGATGCCCTAGGAATAAAGAAGGAAAATATCAATCATAGCAACATGGATATCAATAAAAAAACTGTGTATAATTCCCTAAAAACTTCCTTCCTTTGGATGTCGTTCACTGAGAGATACGTATGTCGTTCACTGGTTTTGAAGGTACGATATATACGATAAAAATATATGTCAAGTTTCAAGCCGTTTGGATACGTGGAAGGGTGTTAAATTGGAATGCCATATTTGCCTTCACAAACATACCTGCAAAGCAATTCAGATAAAAGCTTGTAATAAAAAAAAATAATTCTTTTTCAACTTAAATTTGATCGAGGTTTGAATTGTCATGGGAAACGCATATGTTTGCAAGTTTTAAGTAGATATATGTGGAAGTGTGTCAAAATTGAAATGCAAAATTTGAATGTCACAAACATACCTACATAGCAAGTAAAATGAAAGCTTGTAAAAATATTCAACAATATGAAGATTTATGAAACAACACTTTTATATTAAATTTCAGGGAACACTCGAAATTTCACAAGTCACAGGGAGGTTGGAACCTATGTATCCAAGGTGGAGGAGAAACGTGTTTCGATATTTTGTAAGCGTGCCAATCATCGCCATTTGCTTATTCTTCGTATTCATCGTCATGATTCTCAGCTTTCAAATTCAGGTAAAGATTTTAACTAGTTTCATATCAATTTGAAACAGTTCAAGAGCAAACATAATCCTGTAAATAATTTTCATTTTAAAATTCGTTTCAACCATTTCAAACTTTAAATGTGGAACGCGGTGAAGAAACTAATTTATTGTAACAATTTTTATAATTGTTCAGTGTTGCACAGTGCACACGTTACGCTTTAAAATTACTGTTACTTCCTAAAAAAACGTTAGCAAGTTATCATTACCGTTATTATATATCAATTTACGTAAATATAGAATTTTACGCTAATAATCTGTAAACCGATTTTATCTTAGATCATTATTAATTCTATAGGAGAATATATGCGTAAAATTTCTTTTTATTTTAATGAAACTATTTTTTCAAAAAGTTTATCACCCAAACATGATGAGCGAAAAAATTTATTTTTATTATTATTATTTCATGAAAATAGCGGAAGCAAACAATAATTTTCAAATTGCGTATATGTCTATTTATTTGCATAATAATTGAAATCCGGCTATTCGTACCGAAAATTCTGTGCAAATAATCCATTTTGCTTCCCTCTGGAATTCTTTCCGAAAAAATCCAGCTATTCGTACCAAAATTTCGGTACACGACGCCGCGGCCTTGTAATAATTTGCAAGTATTATCTAAGCTTTGTTAACATATTTTTTTAATTTGAATAAGAAAATTATAAAAATTAAATTGAGATTTATGCAAATAATGAAAAATGTTTTAAAAAATTATTTTTTTGGGGTTTTTTAATGTCTATTATTTTGAAAATTCTAAAGTAAGAAATTTTAATCCTAATGGAAATCAGAAGATATCCTACAATTTCTAAATGAGTTTGAGTTCCTTTCTTCTTGGCCAAAAGAACGTTTCCACACTATTAGATGCAGGTAACGCGTTTGGCGATCACTCTTGGTAAAACTAAATTACCATTTGAAGGTATTTGATGAAAATATTTGATTTTTTCGGTAAGAATAGGAAGACCTGGAAAATATATATATACAGAAATTTCGTTAAATAACCTTTTAGCTAAAAATTGTAAGAAAAGAATTTTTTCGTCAAAATATAATATTTAAAAAATGACAAGATTCAATTTTTTTAATTTTAAGTAAAGTGCCAAAAAAAATTTTTAATTTTTTTTTGTGTTCTTATCTATAAAATGAGGAAATACGTACATACTTTTAAGTTTAAAAAAAGGTTTAAAAACATTTGCTTGACGCTTACAAATATTTACGCATTTCTTTAGTTTATTAATAAGAGCATCAAAAAATAACAAAACAAAGTTTTTTTGCAACTTCAAGTAGAAACGAGCAAAACTGAATCTTTCGTATTTAAAAATATATATATTTAAACGAAAAAGTAGTTTTCTTACAATTTTGCACTCCAAGGTGATTTGTATTTATAAAAGTTGCCAAAAAGATAGAAAAAAATGGTTCTTTCCATACATACAAAATTACAAAAGTTTAAAGTTTGAAAATTTCCAATCCACTAGCCCGATGGTGAGACAGTTTTTGACATTTTTTTATTTGTTCGTGATGCCACAAAGAAACTTTTCAGTGCTGTTGATAAGGCATCTAATCATTTTGAGTTTTTTCGGCTCACGCTATCAAATAATTTATCATAAACTTAATGTGCATTATGTTTTAATTTTTTCCAAATTAAATTGTTCTATTCTTGATTCTTATTAACCAATCAAATATTTTTATAATCATTTCAGGATTGGTGGGATGCGCGTTTGGAAGCTGCCGGTTATGGATTTTGGCTTAGTTATGTTCCGAAAGTTTTGCTCGCAGTAGTAATCGCCGTCATGGACGAGGCATACTTCAAAGTCGCCGTTTGGCTGAACGATTTAGGTATGTTTTCCTTGAAAGATTTCAGTTGTTTTCAGAAACAAATCTTACTTACAAATAGAACAGAAATATTTTTAGCCATGTATTTTTGTTATAAATTAAATTAATCTTTAATAATCTACTATTATTCCTTAGTGCCTTTAACATCTCTTGCACACTCTAGTTATAATTGTTTATATAACATTTTATTATTAGTGAGTAATATTGTATTAATATCAAGATTTCAACAGATGTCAAAAATATGAAGAAATTCTTCTCATATCTACTGCCAATTTTATTCTTTCAATAAGGGTTTCGTTCGAAATTAAATTTTGTTTATTTAACAATGCACGTGTAGAAAATATGTAGTTAATGTCCCAAATATTTTTACATTACTTTCTTTCATCGCTTAGCTTTCTTATCTCCACTAGGGATACAAATCTACTCGAAAGTACTATGGCAACTTTAGGTTATAGATTTTAATTTATAAGGTCATTTTCCGATAAATAATAGAATAAGGAAGCCATCCTTCACTTTTATTACTAAATTTTTATTTCAATATAATTTTAAAAAATTGTTCATTTTTAATATTTGTTATTTTTCAACTTTCTGAACTTGGATCTCGACTTTATTAAATCGAAATTATTCTACACAATTGTTTAAATAAGTTTTATTAGTATAAAAAATGTGTGCTAACAAGCAACAATTAGCATATATATTATTTGAAATATATTTTCCAACACAATTTTCTAATGAAACGTAAAAACGCTTTCCATATTCTTTCTGCATTATTTATAAATTTAATTTATTTTCCGGGAAATTGGACAAATTAAAAAAAATGTATGGAATTGTTTTCTAGATTTTGTGCAGCATGGGAGCTAAAAAAATATCTTTAGAGTGTCACAAGAGAGTTATTCGCGTTTCTAAAGTAGATATAGTTTATAATTTTTTTGTGTTGGACGCAGAAAACTATCGTCTTGACACCGAGTACGAGAATCATCTGATCTACAAGGTCGCACTGGTAATGAGAATAAATTTCCACTTTGAATTGTTAAAAAAGCATTAGTTGCAGCAGTGGTGCCGTAGCTACCTAATCCTCCTGTACAAAAAAGTTTTGAGGGAGAAACAATGACTAAAACCAAAATTCACCAAAAATTTTCTAAGCATTTTAAATCGGTTTATTTTCTGTTGCTCTCTTTATATAATTCCTCATCAACTTCTTTCTGTATAAGAAATAAAAAGATTTCCACAATAATAATTGATCCCAGTGGAGACAAAACTATGAAAATCCCAAGAACGTCCTTGGGACGTTCCTAGAACGTCTTATGTCAACCGAATCAACGTCTCTAAGACGAACAATGTCTTAAAGATGACCTGAAGACGTCTTAAAGACATGGACATGTTATAAAATACGTCTTACGGATGTCCCAAACACGTCTCTAGGACATCCTTAATTTTGTTGCCCACTGGCATGCCGTTTGTCAAAAAGGGGACTGAGTAGTCTTATACTCAAAATTAAACCTAAAGCGCCAAATGAGTCAATTGCATGTCCTCGACTGAATTCTACAAAAAAAGTATATAAAAAATCTCCCATTAAGTTAATCAAGTCGTAAGTACTTACCTTTCCCCCTCACTTCCTCAACTTACCATCGTTTCATTTTTCCTCACTTGTCTTAACCTCATTTCCCCTATCTCCCACCCCTCACTTCCCCTCATTTCATCTACTTACCCTCCCGAAATTTCCCCAGTTTCTCCTCTACCTCCCCTCTCCTAAATTCGCATCGCTTTCCCTACTTTCCCAACCCTTATTTTCATCCATATGTAGATGCCAGGTAAGGTTTTCGGTTTTATCCACCAAGTCTCGAACATTGAAAGCAAAATTGCAAAATTTGTTCCAAGTTTCTTACCCAAAATATGAGACACATGTTTTCCTGATTTTAATGGTATTCAATTATATAAAGAATTGCATCCCCCTAGCTGCTGATTTAAGCAATCTTTTTTAACCCCGTAATTTCAATCATCCAAAAAAATCTGAAATGGGTTGCACTTTTCTTACCTAAGATCTGAGACACGAATTTTGTGGATTTCGATAGTAAATAATTACATATAAAATTTAATCTCCCTAGCTGCTAGGGTGAGCAGTTTAGAAATTAAAAACAAATGTTTTTCCCGGTAGCTAGGGGATGCAACTTGTTTTGCAATTATTTAGCATCAAAATATACCAAATTTAAGCATCACATTTTAGCCAAGAAACTTTAAACAAATTTTAGAATTTTGTTTTCGATTTTTGAGACTTAGGGGTTAAAAATGACAAATTTCTCCGACTTCTACAGAGAATTTCATTTTTTTAACAATTATTTACCATGAAAAGCTACGAAATTCATGCTTCAGATTTTATAAAGAACACTTTTATTTTTTGTTTCACATACAGTTTGGAAGTACAGCTCCATTTCTTTTTGAAAAATGGCTTCAATTACAAAAAGGTCACAATTTGCTAATTGATACGCCGATTATACAATTTTTTAATAACTTTATAATATCCATTATTATGTACTGTCAGTACGTAATAAATAACGATAATAACATAATATTTATTCTATAAAGTATTATTAATAATATATTTCATATTTTCATAAAATCAAACGATTTATTTAATATTTGTTCACCAATCAACAATTTATCAATATTTAAAATTAATAACAGATAATTTAGAGAATGGAGGTGCCTCAAATCAGAGACGCTTTCAAAAGCTTCAATCGCTTCAACTTAGGATAAAAAGGCTTTTGTCCGTTTTTAGATATAGATATAGGTACATATATTATACACTGTCTGTCTATATTATCATTGTTGCATGGTTCGTGCAGCTTATACTGTTTATTCTTATATTGTTTACGTGCTAGAAAGAAAAAAAGGACGAATTGGTTTTTATTAAATAAACTTCATGCTTATTAATATTGACAATTTAATATTGATAATTTAATGCTGAAAAATGTAATAAACTTTAGATTATCATTCATTATACAATGTAAAAAACAATGATCACACAGTAGGCCACCCAAAAAGCTGGACAAAATTCAAAAAATAGTTTAATTTGAATTAAAATGTTTTTTATAGGTTTTTTGGATCGCTGATCTCCAATTCGTTTTCGAAAATTTCACAAACACATTTTCGGATCCAATATAGCGACCAAAAAACTCAAAGAATGGTTTGATTTAATTGAAAATTTCATTGTGTAGGTTTTTTTAGTCAGTAATTTCAAACCTGCTTTTAAAACTTTCGACAACAAACTGGCTCATCCAATATGGCGACCAAAAATCACAAAGAATGGTTCTAATGTAAAAAAAATGCAATAAAAACTCAAAAAATGGTTAGATTAAAATGAACATTTTTTACGGGGTTTCTTGGGTCGCTGATTTCAAATCTGTTTTTGAAACTCCCAAGAAAAACTTGCGGATTCAACATGGCTACAAAAAATCTCAAAGAATGGTCGATTTGAATTAAAATTATTTGCTTGGGTTTTCTGAGTCGCTTATCTCAAATTCATTTTCGAACATTTCAAAAACAAATTGGCCAATCCAATATGGTGACCAAAAATGCCAAATGTTTGATTTAACTCAAGAATTCTTAGTGCAGGTTTTTGGGTCACTAATTTCAAATCTGTTTTTCAAACTTTTGACAGCAAACTGGCGATTCCAATATGGCGACAAAAAGTTTTTTTTAATTATTTGATTTACATGTAAATTTTTGAATAGGCTTTTTGAGTCGTTGATCTGAAATTCTTTTTTTAAAGTTTAAATAACAAAATGGCGGATAAACTATAGCGATATAAAAGGGGTTTTTTATGTTGCTGATTTCAAATATGTTTTTGTATCTTTTGGAAAGAAGGGGGTTCAACATGGTCACCAAAAAATTCAAACAATAGTTGGTTTTAAATGCTTTTTTTCTATAGGCTTTTTGGGCAGCTGATCTCAAAGTCTTGTTCGAAGATTAGAATGAAAACAGAGTGGCGGATCCAGTATGGCAATAAATAAAATTAAACAGTTGTTTCATTTGAATGAACATATTTTCGCGTGGGTTTTTGGATCAATAATTTCAAATCTGTTTTGCAAACTTTCGAAAATAAAATAGTGGATCCAACATGGCGATCAAGTAAAAAAAATCCTGTTTCAGCAGAAATGATTCATTTTATTTTGGTTTGTAAATGACTTTTAAAAATATAAGATTAAAAAAAGTAATAAAATAATGAATTAAATAATTTATTCACTTTTGAAAGCAAATTCGATTATAGAAGACAAAAAACGACACATGAATTCTATTTAATTTTCTCTGTAGAATCTTCAGCACTTTTTTTGGTAAATCGATATTCACAATAAATTGTTTTAAAAATACTTCTTTAACCAATACTTCTTTAAACCATTGGCAAAGCTTTTTAGATGACATTTTATTATATTTCACATACTCTATTGATCTCAATAAACTTTTAATGTTGTTCCTACGTAAATTATTTCGGACTTGACTTGATTCGAGGTGAAGGAATTTAAATAATCACTAACAGTTGCAAATTTATAATACTCTGTGGAACAAAAATATAATTTAAAAAAATGGATGTTAACAATGAATTTATTTATTTCTATCACTATATATTTGTTTGAAAATGTGTACATTTAAGAGTTAAAAAACATTTAAAATATATATTTCTTTATTTTTCGTACAGATTCTTAATTGGCAGGAATTTTTTACTGTGTCCATATATATATATATATATATATATATATATATATATATATATATATATATCAGACATGTATATATAATTAAAAACATACACATATACTTAATTTGTTCAAACATTTTAATATATAAGTTTCTGTTAAGAAAAATGAAGAATAATTTAGGGTAAGATTAATTAATTTTCAAAATACGAAAATGAATTTTCAATACAAAATATAATAGCTGAAAATTCTGCATAAACTAGATGCAAATTCTATTGTAGTCGAAACTGAAATCCGTATTCGAGTATACGCTCTATTGACTATTCTATTCTGCCCTTCGCTGCAATAGGGAAAATACAGTAACACTAACCGGCGATCGGCGATTCCCGATTCGCATAATGACCTGCTAAGGTTACCCCCACCATTCCCTTCTGGTTCCACTTTAGAAATGTCCCATGAAGTTTATTACTCTCAAATTCGAAGATTACAAAAAATCTTTGATAAAAATGAAAAGTCTCTTTCATTAACAAATTCATCTAGTTTCGTAGAAATTGGATTCTTCTTGGTTAAAAATTCAAATTTATTTGTTTAAAATTCGTCTTTTTAGTTCAAAAATACGTTTCTTTTAGTCAACAATTCTGTAGTTAAAAATTAATTTAGTTGCAAATTTAAATATTTTAAGTTGACAATTCGCTTTTTCAAAAATTTATTTGTAAACTTAAAATTCAACTATTTAATTCATTTTTTCACTTTTTTTAGTTGAGAATTCCATTATTTGGTTAAAAATTCGTGTATCAAAAAGTCTTGTTTCTTAGTAGATTATATTTCTGAATAAAAAATTGGAATTTTTTGTATAAACCCCTTCATTAGCCTTAAAAGTAGTTAAAACAATGATTTAAACAATTTCCAAAACTGTAAAAAAATAATGTGGAAGATTTTAAAGAATTTTTTTTAATTTTGCAGGTATTTAACAAGATTTCAAAATATTTCAAAAATCTTAAACAAAAATTAGAAACTTTTAAGTTATTTTTTTTTATTTAGCAGGATTGATTACGATTTTTGTAAAAAAAATCAAATAAATTTAAGAGATATTTAGAAATGAAAAAAAAAATAATAATAATTAAAAATTTGAAAAGATTCCAACTAAATTTTAACGAAAATGTATAGTTCTGAAGATTTTAAAACAAAATTTTGCAGCTATTTAAGGATTGTTTAAGATGAAAGATTAAAAACTTTCTTAAGATTTCTAGGAAATTATTCAATGTTTTTTTTTGTTTTAAAAATTATTTTTGACATAGTACTTAAAAAGAGTTTAAAACTAAAACAAATTTGGCAGAATAAATAGAAATTGAATAATTATTACTTTAGGAAAAATTCGATTAGGTTAAAAGATATTCAGTAGCTTTGGATA
>JAWWLR010000155.1:56971352-56981996 GCA_035041075.1 Acraspis erinacei | reverse complement strand
ACTATTTTATTGAAAATTCTTCTTTTTTGGTAGAATATCAATTTTCTTATTTCAAAATTCATCAGTTTTTATGAAAATTCGTATTTTTTTGTTGAATTCAACTGTTTTTAATTTTAAGCAAAAATATTTTTTGTTTAAATATCAACAATTACATTTTTTGTTGAGAAATCATCTTCTTTTGTGGAAAATTCAACTACTCAGCTAAAAGATTAACTACATTGTTCAAAAATCATTTTTCGCTTGTAGATTCAACCTTTGTAGTTGTCAATTCATTTGCTTTGTTGAGAATGTGTTACTATTGTATTCAAAATTCATCCATTCTTTCAAAAATGAAATATTTTTACTTAAAATTGTAGCAATTTGGTTCGAAAGAAACGTTTCATTGACACCCGTACCTGATGCAGTAAAATAATTCGTATCATTCAAATAATTGCAGGTAAAGGAACAATTTATCCACGGAATGATTTTTGCACTTGAAGCTGTTCCATTTAGTATGTTATCAGAAGAGGATTCATTTGATTTGGATGTTATTGAAGGGGAGAATAAAATTGATATAGCGGACGTATGGAAAGTGGAAAATATAAAAACCCCAGAAGGTCGACAACGTCTTGCGGATGTGATTGTTCATGCTGAGCAAAGAGGCTTTATATAAAAGTACATCTAATCAATGATTTTTCAAATAAATCATTAACTAAACATAGCGAATTAATGAAATTAACCATTCCACTTTTCTATAATATTCTGGTTTTAATTGCAAGTAGCATAATTTACAACACTTGTAAATTACTGAAAAAATAAAATATTATATTATTATTATTAACCTTCGAATCTGTCGAGAATTCCTGATGGGAGAAAGGAGTGACGATTGAGATTTGATTTTAATTTCAATAAAAAAAATTTATTACACAATAACTTGATACTGTTGAGACAAATAAGTACAAAACAACCAGGTACTTAAAATACTGCTTACAAAATTATAGGTACCTTCGTGAGCGATATTCATAAAATCATTATACTTTAAAAGATTCTCATAGTCCAATAAACACAGAAAGACGATCTTGGAAGCATTCTTTTTTCCTATGGAAGGCTGAACGAAAATCATTTAAATATTTCTCAAATTTATCCCAATTCCTGTAAATACTTCCTCTTGGGAAACTTTCAAACAAAATGATATTGCCTAATGCTTTACAATGATCCCAATTATATATGAAATCTCATTCAATTCCGTTTCAAAAAACCTAATATAAAAAAGCTTTTCTACAATTTCCTAATAAAGCTTCACTAAGATTAATTTGTATAAAATTGGATTTCATGAAAAAATATATCACACAATTTCGAAATGAATTTTTTGAATCTTATCAGTTGATATAATTATAAACATAGAAGCTTCCGAGGCTTACATAAAAATTCCGTGACTCTTAACCAATAAAAAAATTCTTTATAAAAAGCAAAATTAATAACTAAAAGTAAACTATAAATGATCTGTATTCGTTCATTTAGTTCAATAAAAGCATAATTAAGTATCTCTAAATTGTATAAACTAGCTCTAAATAAAGCTATCTAATATTTTCGACTAATGATACTTTGATCAATATTTGAAGAACACAGACGTCATGGATCTCCTTAAGAATATATAACAATTACCAAACGACATCGTAAAGCAAAATGTATCAAAAACCTTCTTCTTGGCAAGTAAATTGATATAAAAATCGATATAATGCAATCATTTCCTAAATCCTTACTTGGTAATGGAATGAGCAAACGAAATACTATTTCTAAAAAAATGGAAGATGAACTCGTTTCCAGTTGACTAGAATACTAGAACATCATACCCCTTCTGCCCTTTATTTCCATTCAATCTTTACGAAACTTTCTCTGGTAATCATCCAGAAAAGCTTAATTGAGTCTTGGATTCTCATGTTTTAATATTTCTTAATGAACGACGATGCGGTGATCTTAAAGGAAGAATTTGGTTCGGTGGCTTGAGAGGAGGAAAGGTAGAGATAATCTCTTCTAATTCTTTTCCTTCCAGTTCCCGACCATTGAAGTCTTGTAAGCTAAAAACGTACTCTATTTTCCCTAGAATTTCCTCTAAATGTAATGACTCTTTCCGTATCACTCGGTATTTCCAATTGCTTATGTCTTCACTCTCATCCCTTCGGATACTTTTTTCTTTTGTCATCGAAACTTCACTTTTGCTTTTTGCCGTTGTGAAGGCAGGTTCCTTCATCGGAGTTATAATTTTACTTCTGTCCTTGGGGAAAAAAGTTTGTGCTCTTGCACACCCCTTTGACTTGGGAATTTCAGTCGCTGTTTTACTTTTCAAGAACGAAGTTGATCGTGAGGAAGTCAGGGGTTTGCTTTTACTTTTAGGCTTTGCAACAAGCTTTCTGGGGGCTAATGACACCTTTTTTGGTGCTGCGGAACTTATGCTTTTCACTTTCGTCCATTCAAATACCGAGGGAATAGTTCCCGGTTTTAATCTTTTTTTTGCCAGCGGAGTACCTGGAAGATAAATTTGTAAATTGATTAGGATAGTCATCAATACATAAATCAGGCCTCACAGTCCCTATGGGATAAAATATAGGGACCAAAGGGTACTTTTTTCCTTTTCAAACGGTAACATATTCAAGATAAATTCATAAAATGTTTAAAAAATCAAGTAAAACTCAAAATAGTTCAAATTGATTGGAAAAAATTTTGTAATAAAAAAATGCCATTGGTTTTCGTAAAATTAGAATGAATTTAGAGGAATTTAAGATCAACGAGAATTCGATGAAAGTCATAAAAATGCAAGGTGATTTACAAAAAATTAATGAATTATATGAAAAAACTTCGTTGAATTCAAAAAAATTTAAATAAATGGCTAAGAATTAAGATGAGCGATTAATAAAGACTTATAAAATCTTTTTAAAAATCAAACAAATTTTAAAGAATTCCAAAGAATTAAAAAAAATATAGGGATAATTAATGAAAATTCAGGGAGAATTCGAAAAACTTTGAAATTTATAAATCTTTGAAACTCTACTAATTTATAACAAACAAAAAATTTAAATTAATTGGAAATAATTTTAAAAATCGAAAAAATTCCATTGATTTCAGTAAAGTTAGAGTGAATTTAGAGGAATTTAAGGGAAATGAAAAGAATTCGATGAAATTCATTAAAAAATCGAGTTAAATTTAAAAATCAATCAAGTGAATTGAAAACAATTTTAAAATATGACAAAACTTCGTTCAATTCAGAAAATTCGACATGACCTTAGAAAAATGCAAGTCAATTCATAATAATTTAAAGAAATTACTAAGAATTAAGGTGAGGGATAAAGACTTCAGAATCAATTAAATAATATATATTTTTTTAATCAAACAAATTCTAAAGAATTGCAAAGAATTAAAAAAAATTAGGGAAAGTTAATAACAATTCAGGGAGAATTCCAAAAAATCTTCAAGATGAATTAAAAAAAAAACAGTTAAAAATCAAACAAATTCTAAAGAATTCCAAAGAATTAAAAAAAAAATTAGGGTTAATTAATAACAATTCAGGGAGAATTCCAAAAAATAATTTAAAATCTCTTTAAATTTTTGACACCCTACTAATTTATAACGAAAAAATAATTTAAATTAATTGGAAATAATTTTAAAAGTCGAAAAATGTCATTGATTTCATTAAAATTTAAATGGCTTTACAGGAATCTAAGGGAAGGATTTAAAGAAGGATTCGATGAAATTCATTATAAAATCAAGCTAAATTTAAATAGCAATCAAGTGAATTAAATTAAATTTAAAAAAATAAAAAAATTCGTTGAATTGAGTAGGTCTGAAATAAGATTTAAAAAATTAAAGAGAATTCGAAAGAATTTGATCAAACGCCTAAATATCTAAGATGAGTTTTAAAGACTTCAAGATGAATTAAACAAAAACTTTTTAAAAATCCATTGAATTAAGTAGAATTGAGTGAAATTCGCAGATCAACGAAAATTCGATTAAATTCATAAATTTCCAGGTGATTAAAAAAAAAATGAAATGAACCATATGAAAAAACTTCTTTGAATTCAGAAAATTTGACATGACCTTAGAGAAATTCAAGTAAATTCACAATAATTTAAAGAAATTACTAAGAATTAAGGTCAGGGATAAAGAATTCAGGATCTATCAAATAAAAACTTTTTAAAAATCAAACAAATTCTAAAGAATTCCAAAGAATTACAAAAAAATTAGGGTTAATTAATAAAAATTCAGGGATAATTTCAAAAAATAATTAAAAATCTCTCTAAATCTTTAAATCTTAAAAAAATTAAAAAAAAATCGTTGAATTGAGTAGGTCTGAAATAAGATTTAAAAAATTAAAGAGAATTCAAAAGAATTTGATCAAACGTCTAAGTATTTAAGATGAGTTTTAAAGACTTCAAGATGAACTAAACAAAAACTTTTTTAAAATCCATTGAATTAAGTAGAATAGAGTGAATTTCGCAGATAAACAAGAATTCGATTAAATTCATAAAAATTCAAGTTGATTTAAAAAAAATGAAATGAATTATATGAAAAAACTTCTTTGAATTCATAAAATTTGACATGAACTTAGAAAAATTCAAGTGAATTCAAAAGAATTTAAAGAAATTACTAAGAAATAAGGTGAGGGATAAAGAATTCAGAATCAATTAAATAAAATCTTTTTAAAAATCAAACAAATTCTAAAGAATTGTAAAGAATTTTAAAAAAATTAGTGAAAGTTAATAATAATTCAGGGAGAATTCAAAAATTCTTCAAGATGAATTAAACCAAAACTTGTTAAACATCAAACAAATTCTAAAGAATTCCAAAAATTAAACAAAAATTTTAGGATTAATTAATAAAAATTCAGGGTGAAATCCAAAAAATAATTTAAAATCTCTTTAAATCATTGAAATGAAATGGAAATAATTTTAAACCCTACGAACCCTACGAAACCCCTCATTTCTTGTGAAACATTCTCTGAAATAAAATAAAATATAAACATTATTTAAAAATTATTAAAGTCCTTAAAAATTTCTTGACATTGTTTAAATCTTTTAAAATACACTAAATATTTCAGATCCTTTTATGGCTTTATGAATAGAATTTGAAATTTTTAAAGAATTGCAAAGAATCCCATTAAGTTCTATGAGATCTGGTGATATTTCTTGAAAGCCTGGAAAATCCTTTATTACAAAATATTGAAATCGCTTTAAAATCCCTTCAAATTATTAACAATCAATTACAAATGTCTAGAAATCTTTCGACAATCCCTAAAATAATTCAAATCGTTTGAAATTCTACAAAATACCTCACTTGTCGTAAATAAATTATTTGAAATCCACTAAAAATGTTATGATGTCCCTTAAAATCATTTAAATCATCGGAAAGTTGATAAAATTCTGCAAAATCTTTTAAAATATCATAAAACATTTAAGGTCCTGTAAAATCGTTCCATATATTCCGAAACTCTAGAAAATTCTTTATCCAAAAATATTTCAAACTCTTTGAAATCTCATCGAATTAATGCAATTTATTAAGCATTCATGGGAATTTTTTTAAATTCCCTTACACATTTCCAACTAAAAGCTCTTGAAAATGCTTTAGAAGTTTTAAACAATCTTCTAAAATCTTTAAAATCCCCTGAAATAATTCAACAGAATTTAAAACAATTCAGAAATAGGTATATACCTGAATTAAATAGTTATTAACCTATGAGTTAATTTATTGAAAGAAAAGTGAGATTAATAAAAGTTGCATCATGGGCTACACATAAGGTACCATAGGGACCAAATCTTGAAAATAGGGTATTTTAGGGACCTCTACTGAATATAGGATACAATAAGGGATATAGGGACCGGTCTGTGGGGCCTGTTAAATACATAATCACAATAAATACAGATTTCAGACCTCACAGTGGTTCGGTAGTTTAATTTTATATAAAGAGAGGATTTTATTTGTTATTAAAAAATTTTATATCATACGAGGTGCGACAAAAAAAGTATTTTTACTCATTTTACTCCATGAATACTAGCAACACATATTTTTTTAAATGCCAAGTGGTACTCTTTTTTTTTACTAAAAGTGTGTACGAGGAGGGAAAATCAGTTTACTTAAATAATTGTTGAGTAATATCAAACTTCTTTTCTTTACATTCATACTTTTATTCGAAAAAGAAGTACCGCTTAGTATCTACAAAAGTATTTTAATCTTGTATTTATTTAGCGAAGTGGGGTGATTAACAGCACAAAGGAGGATATTATATTATATATTTTAAAAAATTATATTAATTATCGTATTATTATTATTGCTAGTTTTGCTAGTATTTATGGAGTAAAATTAGGCCAACAGCCTTACAAAAGCACATTTTTTTCAAATGAACGTACCCAAATTCTTTAGAAAGCTTTTAAACATGTTTAATAAATATCTACTTTTTCAATTTATTATTATTTATTTATCATTTTAGACACTGCAATAAATTTTGATGATAAATTGCGAAAAATATATATCCCTTATGAGCACAGGAGGATACTATCTATTATGGTATTGTATTATATCATATATTGCTTTAAACGACGAAGACACACTACTTGCAGATTTTATGCGATTTGAATTTTAGGCAATTTTAAGCTAGAAATATTATAAATTGAATTGTTAAATTATTTTCGTATGAAATAGTTTTAAAATCCTTGAAAAAACTTCAAAATTTTATTTCAAAATATCTGCATGTTATTTTACTTTTATTCAAATCTTAAGTTATTCTTAATATTTTTTCAGAACTTCTAAGCATCTCTTAAAATAATTAAAATTTGTCCTACTTTTTTTTAACCTGAAAAATTCAAATAAGTCCTGAAAATCTTCCAGATTCATTTTTGACCATTTTTTAAATCTTTTTAAATCTCTTTAAATATTCTCTTAAAATTAATTTTTGAAAATAAAAAGTTATTCTCAATTTTCCTAGGATCTAAAGAAAATGTTTTTTATTCTTTTTAAGCTGTTTATAATTCGTTAAAAGCTTCTACATTTTTTGTTCGAAACGTAAACCGTTCGTTTAAATTATATGAAATAATTTCAAACTTTTAATTAATTTTGAATCTTTCCAGACGTTCTAAATATCTCTTCAACTTACTTGATTTTTTTTGGGAATTATAGGTGTTCAATATTGATTATACATCAAAATTCAACAATTTTACTTGGAAATTAAATTTTTTCAAATAGAAAATGTTTTATTGTAACATGCAAAGTTTAGTTTTTTGTTCAGCCTTGAATATTTGATTTACAATTACTGATTTTTCATGGCAAATAAAATATTTTTAAATATCAGGCAATTGCCTTTTAAACTAAATTATTATTTACTTGTTATTTTTTAAGTCCTTCAAGCTGCATTATAAAATTCTTTAAATAAAAAAGGTACGTTTAAAGCTTAAAATCCAAAATTATTTTGATAAAATGTCATCATTTCGCTTGAAGATTAACTTTTCAGTTGGAAATTCGTTATTTCGGATTGAAAATTCAAGTGTTTTTCGACCTTCTGAACGCGAAAAACAGGTGTTCGCGAAAGCGTCTGCCTGCCTGTACATATTGGGTAATTCAAAAAGTTTAAACATTTGTTAAACCAATTTGTTTAGGATTAAGGAATTCTATGTACAACTATTCGTAGTACTCAAAAAGACAAACAATTTATTCTAATGACTTCTTTCGATACAAAAATAAACAATGAGCAAAGTTACAGCACTTACAAATTTCAAAAAAAATATACATATATAAACAAAAATCAAACGATAGTCAAATTATGCAAGATACGAGAAAAGATGAGAAAACAACAAATTTGCACCCAAGAAAGATATACAAATATGTTATGAATCACTTCTTGATAGGATGCATAGTTTTTGTTTTATTTTGAAAAAACAACATTGAAAAAAAAGTAAGAATTTTGGAACAAACGACTCAAGATACGAAAAAAATTCATCAACAAAAGTTGTACACCGAAATAAGAGCTACATATTATTTGTTCTTCATCATTTTATTATGGGACACACTGTTTTGGTTTCTGTTTTAATAGTAAAAAATACCATTAAAAAAATACAAAAAAAATCTACAAATGGGTTATAAACATTAGAAATAAAAAAATAACTGGAAAAACGGCTAGGATGCGTATGTTTTATTCAAATTGTAAAAATAAAATTAAAAGTAAAGAAATTAAATTTACGAAAAACGACCAAAGTTGCAGTAAAATGTATGATAACATAAACTTTTTTTTATAAAATGCGCACTTTTTTAATATAACAACAAGGCAATGAAAATACGCCTGTTTTAATACCAATGTATATTATAATTTATAATAATATACACTTTTGGTTAAAAATACAACTTTTTTGTTGAAAATTTATCTTTATGGTTGCACAATCAACTATTTTATTAAAAACTCGTCTTTTAAGGGTACATTCAACTGTTTCCGATATGAAAATTAAAAAAAACTGCTTCGTAGAAAATTCGTCTTTATGACTTAAAGCTTCCACTACTATATTTTTGTTGAGAGTTGGAAAATCAACTACTTGGTTAAAAATTGAGCTACCTTTTTAAAGACTTTTTTATGATCCATCATTTAAATTGAAAATTCGTCTTTTCAGTAGAAAATTAATCATGTTCATTCAAAATTTACCTTTTTCGTTTAAAAATTAAGTATAAGGTTAAAAATCAATCTTTTTGTTGAAAATGCAATACATATTTTATATATTTTAAATACTTTCAATTGGCACCATTAAAAAGAATCTCTTCCAAAGCGTCTGTTTTGTTATTTTTTAGAACATCAGTTTTTGATTCTTTAAAAATAAATCGAAGCCTTGTATAAAAAGGGGGGGGGGGTGGAAACTTGGGCCGAAACTCTCAACTTTAGGTATTTTAAGTGATTTTCAAACATTAGAGGGAACAGGAGAATAGATGGGAGAAAGGGATTTTTATCTTAAAATTAAAATAGAAAAAAATTCGTAGAATTTTCTTAGAGTTGGTAAGAAACTTACCAGTTTTGGATGCTTTCACAAAATCGGATCTCTTGAAATGTTTTCTGCAAATGCGGCTATGTTCGCGTGGAATCCAATTCTGTATATACTTTCTTTTCCTTATTGCCACTATCCACTTTTTTCTCAAAGCTTCGTCTTTTGGAAATCGATGTCCACCCTCATTCCGACACTTTGGAACACTGCAGTAGTTATACTTCGTCATTGTTTATGGTTAAAAAAGCACCACCTAATTAATGAAAATAATATTTATCAAAATATTGTTAGCAGATTGAGAGTAAGTAAAAATAAAACAAATTTTTAAATTCGGAAATATTACAATAAGCAATTCGGGACTTTTAAAACTTTCTTTGGCCTCTAACCAATCATCGTCAATACTTAAAAAAAAAATTTCGAAATTAATTTTTTTTATACTAAGATATTTTTAATGATTCTAAAAAACTGAAAGATTTCAAAGATTTTGGGATATTCTAACATATTCCAAGGAATTTTTCAGATCTTTAAAAAATTACAAAGGATTTAAAAAGTTTCAAAATAATGTACAGTATTTCAAAGAATTAAAAAGAATTTCAATAATACTTTAATGCAATTTTAAGGAATTTTTTCACAAGAATTGAGAGATTTCAAGGAATTCCAAAGAATTTCGAAGTATATAGAATTATTAAAAAAAAAAAATCAGTAGCTTTAAAAGAATGTCAAGGAATTTCAAAAGATTGGAAATATTTTGGGGTATTTTAAACGATTTCAAAGAATTAAAAAAAACATTGCCAAGGAATATCATCAGATTTAATGTAACTTTGCGCAATTTCAAGGGATTTTGATAGTATATTAATGAAATTTCATGGAGTTAATTTACAAGAATTGAGGGATTTATAAGTATTTCAAAAATTTTAAGAAATTCTCAAACATTTTAAAGTTAAAATTAAAAGATCCATTAAAGATCCATTAAAAGATCCCAAGGTATTTTCAAAAGCTTTAAAAAATTGCAAAGGATATCACAAAATTCAAAATAATTCAGGATATGTTAAAATAATTATAAAGGATTCTCGAAATTTTAAGAGATTTTTAGATTTTCAAGTATTTCAGTAATTTAAGGGATTTTAACGGCTCTCAATAAGGTTTTTTAATGCATTTCTCAGGATAACTAATATTTTCCGAAATTTCAAGAAATTTTAAAGTATATTATCAAAGTTTAAGTAACTTCACGAGATTTTACAATCCAATCCAAAGAACGTCAAGAAATTTCAAAGAATTTTAAGTTATCTAAAAGAATTCAAAGGAATTTTCAGGAGCTTCAAAAGATTGTCAAGGAATTTCAAAAGTTTGGAAATATTTTAGGATATTTTAAAGGATTCTAAGGGCGCAGTCCCATGGATACATATTAGCAGAGTAGCAGATTTGCGGAGTAGGTTTATCGACCAATCAGATGATTGCAGGAAATATGCTGAAAAGTGTTCCGAAAGTGATAGGTAATGGTGATCGGTTCGAGCCGCGCGGGAACTTGATAATAGTTTAGCGCCTGCCCTCGTGATGTTTTCGAACATTTGAAAAGTGTTTGACAAGGGAAAAAGGAAATTTGTGGTTAAACCATAGATATTAGAGTAATAACGACAAGAATTAATCTGTGATAAGTATT
>JAWWLR010000155.1:56937873-56948592 GCA_035041075.1 Acraspis erinacei | reverse complement strand
CTCGGGAGATTATCGGAGCTATTCGGATTTTTTTATATAGTGATTTGCAATTTCCTCAACTGAAGCTTACAATTTCTGTTAGGGTCTATTAAAGTGAATAAGTAAATAAGTTTGGGCCCGTAGTCCCAAATTTTGGGCTCTTTTATGTTTTGTAAAAAATAGCGTTTGCACTAGCTTAACGTTAAGCTGGCCGAACATTACTGTAAAACCTACTAAAAATGATTTTACAGAAAATTCACCTTTAACAATAATTTAGGGCTCTGGGAATATGATAATTAAAAATAAAAATAAAATGTTCAAACAATGCTAGTAAACATGAATTAAACAAATTTCTTTTACTACGTTATGTTAAGGCTCTTTAAGGGCTCCCCGAATATGATTTTTAAACTTTAAACGAAATTGGTTAAACAATTATTGTTTAAACAAATTTACCCGAAAAAATTCTTTTCTTTTCGTTTCTCTTGCATAATTTCAGGCTCATTTAAGGCTCCCGAAATATCATCAACCGAAGGTCGTGCGATATTTCCTTTGCCCTTTTTTTGTTGTATATGGTTTTGTGCTACCTTAATTGTTTAAAAAATTTTCTTCAAAGTTTAAATATCATATTCGGGGAGCCGTAAATTTTTGTTTAAGGTGCATTTTCTGTAAAGTAATTTTTAGTTCGTTATGCAGCAATCTTCAACAAACTTATTGTTAAGCTATTGTATACACTATTTTTTACAAAAAATAATAGAACCCAAAATTTGGGACCAAGAGCTCAAATTAGTACCCATTGAGCCCTAAAGTATGCGAAGGGTAGAAATGTGTTTTATGGTTTTCTTCACGTATTTTTATAATGTTAAGGTGACACAACACCATATATATAACCAAAAAAAGGGCAAAGGAGATATCGCATGACCTTCGGTCGATGATATTTCAGAAGCCCTAAATGAGCCTGAAATTATGCAAGAGAAACGAAAAGAAAATAATTTTTTTTTGGTAAATTGGTTTAAACAAATAAACATTAATTGTATAAGAGAGTTTGTTTAAGGTTTAAATGTCATATTCGGGATCCCTTAATGAGCCTTAACATAGGGTAGAAAAAGAATCTTGTTTAAATGAGTTTTACTAGGATTGTTTAAACAAAAATGGTTTAATCATTTTTTTAAATTATCATATTCCCAGAGCCTTAAATGAGCCCTAAATTATTGTTAAAGGTGAATTTTCTGTAAATTCATTTTTAGTACTTTTTATAGCAATGTTTGGCCAGCTTAACGTTAAGCTAGCACAAACGCTATTTTTTACAAAAAATAAAAGAGCCCAAAATTTGGGACTACGGGGCCAAGTTAGCCCTAAATGAGCCCTAAATTATGAAATAGGTTACATCTCTATATCTTAATAGTGTTGTGTCAGCTTAAAATACCTTCAAATTGAGGTATACTAAAAACTAAAATGTGTGGTATGAACCCATTCAGAAGACAAAAGCATGCTATAAGTAAATAGAAACATATGAGTTCCATTACTTATAACAAAAAAATTAAGCAAAGATAGCTTTTTATTAAATTAAAATAAAGTTGAAATTAGAATAGTTTCTAATTTGATGTATATGACAAGTGAAGTCAGGAACATATTTATGGCAGGGAGGTCAATGTTCCTAGTACATTGAATTGCTTCAAGGTAGAACAGTGAATTGCTTCAATGTATAACATTGAATTCCTAGGAATTCCTTGCTGAACGAATATTCTTCTGTTTTTTTTCCATCTTTCAAATTTCTCGAAGGCGAACCCATATTTGTCCTTAGATTTTTTTTGGTACTAAATCTTGATTTGCTTCTTTCACTTCTACATTTATGTTAAGGGGTGTCATTTTAGTTGAGGTTTCCATGATTTTGACTGTACGATGATTAACATTTATAACAATTTGCGGCGTAATTGCTGATAATTGGAAGGTTTCACGAATTCTATTGTTGTAGACAATGTAGACAACAAATTAATGAAATATATTGTGCGTTATTCAGTGGCAATTTGTTGAAACTAATTAACTGACTTCTTGTCATTGAATATTTTGCAGGGTAACTAAATCCCGTGCTCAGATGATTCGAAAGTATGGAATCCTGGCTCACAGGCAAGATGTGGAAATGCGACCCCTTCCTCTCGACGAAGATGACGAAGACGATACGACAGTTTTCGATGTGAGCAATATGTCTACTCACAATACACTGCAAACAAGACCCTAAAGCAGTGTGTTTTGTAAATTATTTTTCTTGTGATTAAAGCAAAGTTATAAATCGCTTAGTTCTAACAAAGAAACTTTACCATGGCATTCTGAACCTTGGCACAAAGAGTTGAGACTGAATTTACGCTAAGAAACGCTGGGGCTAAAATTGAATATCGGCAGGAAGGAAAGCCTTGCTTCTGCATTTTGTAATCAAGGATCTTTTTTAAGCAGATGATATTAATTGAAACAAAGATATTATATATAGATGCGGTCCTTCCCGCATCTATTTATGATGATTTTCGATTTAAGCTTTAAGGTGTCATACGATATGATTGTCAATGATGGGACAATCGATCAGTGTAACATATTCGATAATAAGCTTCTAGTATGTCTAAGCTATGCTGCTAAATGATAATATTGATAAAGTCTAATGCCAACTTTAACTGTACAGTGTTCTTTACGTCTACTTGTGATATACGAATGTGTTGTGAGCGTCAACTCTGTTATATAAACAACTGCTTAACGAATTGCAAATTATATTCTTTCACTCACGCAAACTATATTTTCAATATAATCTGATGTTATTATTAAACTCGAGAATAAGAGACAGTCTATATTTTATTTAATACTAATGATATTTTATTTAACGAGAATTTAATAAAGATTCTATATGTATAAAATGCCTTTTTTTAATTAAAATTTGTAAAAAGAACCCTTTTTCCCTAATAGAAAAACTATTGAAGGTAAATCATTATAAATCCTCTAATAATTTGGTTCTAAAATATTTTCGTAAGGCAATGAAAAAGAACTTTAAAAAAAATCTGTTTTCGAAAAAGACTGTACTAATCTATTTACGATGTACAAATCTAAAATTCTTTTGTATTGGGCGGTGGGGGCCTAATGGAACTTCCTCGATTTCCCTTCGGTTCAATTCGGAAATCGCGCCGTTTTCCATGTTTATCCTAACTCGTTTTCCATCCATATTATATATTCCACGAAGAATGGTATTAGTCTCCAATATTGCAAAGACGTCCCCATTGGATGCTGTTAATACTCTTCGTTCTCGGCTTGGTACGGGCGTGAAGCTATTACGTCCTGTTCTCAATTGAAGTTGTTTCAGTGAAGTAAAATTGTATGATCGAATTTCGAATTTCCGGCATGAATTCGTGTAGGGAATGAGCCTTAAATGTTCAGTTTCGACTGTACGAATCCTGGGAAGAGGAGACCTGGATCTGATACGAGTAAGTGAGTCGGCAGGAGAGAGAGGTCTGGCAGGGGGAGGAGACTTGACAGGAGAATTACGTGACTGTGAACCTAATTCTACAACAAGAAACAGAGAATTGCATTTTTTGCATCATACTCATATGTTGCTGTATCACGAACACCTGGTGGTAATATTACGGTGAAGAATTAAGAATGTGAAGGCTCGCTTGGACAGGTAAACTTCTTGAAAGCTTGACCAGCAATATTAGAGAATATTGATGGGGAAGGTTCCGAGAAATGTTTTATTTACACACAAGCGGCTGAATTCTGGAAGACATAAAAAAATGTGGCAATGCGTTTCACTCTTTTCTACTCTATTGTTCATATATTAAATTTTGAATTCATTTTACCGGGTAAAGGTGCAGGACGAGATGAACCGAAAGAAGGAGACCTGGACCTGAATCTTACAATAGAATGATGTCTGTCAAAAGAATACGAAGGTAGGTAACGAGGAACACCAGGGATAGGTTCGCCATTCGGTAAGCATTCGAACTGTGAACTTAACGCTGCAACAAGAAATAGAGGATTATATTTTTCTCCAATTTCACGCTAGTATTTTGGGGGAAGTTTGTACAATATCTCATAAGGAACGAAGAACCTCACTTTTCACATTATATTTCGTTTCTATTATAATTTACCTCTCTTTTATTTATTAATATTAGAAACAACTAATTTATAGCTTGGGTTTTAGCCTATGGAGCTTCTTATTGGTTTATTAGTCAGTTTGCTTACGTATAGGGCAAAGGTGCCCACAGTTGTTCGGCAAGCACAGGGAGTTCAAAGGAATATCTGAAAAATTATTGCAAACTCATGTAAGAATCTGTGATCAAAATTTATAACAATGATAATTACTACGTTCTTTCCTTGGAAGGGTAAAAAACGATTATCGGAAAAATTAATGCAAAACCCTGTAAGAATCTGTAATAAAAATTTATAGCAATGATAATTACTACGTTTTTCCTTGAAGGGTAAAAAACCATTATTTCTGGTATTGCTGAGGCATGACCTTTGAGATTATATCTTTTCCTCTTTCCTCGCGAGATAGACGTGTGTTTTGCTCTCTTTCAATCATTATAATGCATTCGACTGGACCTGACTCTTTTGAATCCCTCTTTAAAAGATGTCTCCAATTTTCGACTATAAAGTGCATTTAAGTCGGCAAAGAGTTAGGCCTTAAGCCTGACCTTTAAAAAATCTTGGCACTCTGCCGGCAGAGTGAAAAAAGTGCACTATGATTTTTCACATAATAATAATAATAATACAGTAAACCTGTTTAGATGAAACCAAAAGACAGAAAATCCCATGTCATGAAATTTATTAATATTTCTGGAAATTATTCATTCAACAATAAACACGTCCTACAGGAAAATGAAACCACATTCTATTAAGTAGTTTAAACGGATTACTAAATCTTGCTCTTGCACTTCATCTGGATTTCGAAATTTGGAAAAACGTCTCAACCACCATGTTGAATCCATCTTTTGTTCTTTATTTTCATAGAGACGCTGTCCTGTCTGAATACTTGAAATAAATTGTCGGGATTTGCAACTATGACCAATACATTGCATTGACATCCCATATCATTATATTTACATGCGGAGGAGTAGTTCAAACTATGTCTTTCGAAATTTCTCCTAAGTAAAAATCATTAATATTGTGCAACCTTTTGCGGGGATGGATTGTTTACTGAAATTCTATTTTTTGTAGCCCATGAAGACCAATATTTCCAGGGTACAGATTAAATTATTTGGGTTTATTCACGCCACGATGACTCCAGTAATACTATATCTTTCTTAGGAGCAGGAGAGTTTCTGTTCATGTCGATAAGATTTTATGTAAAGTTGTAAATTTCCCAAGGAGGACCCAGTAAAATATTCATCAGACCAGTTTTCCAGAAACAATTAGAATAAAAATCTCCTGGGCTAGGTTCAGATGTTGAAGCATCGTTGGTTGCAGCACAACGCAATAGGTCGTAATTCCACACTTGTCTGAAGGTGTTCACAAATGCTTATTTCTGATCCCTGAATCGAAAGGCATACGTTGGAACGACTACTGTATGTTTAGTTGACTACTCTATGTTTTGAAAAGCAGCCGATCTGTTACTCTCGTCAACAAATGACAATCCGTTAGAAAATGCAGTGTTGGTAATCGGTCTCGTTCCACATTGTATACTCCTTGTATAAAATGATCCTCCAATTAAACATCTATTATCTAATTCAAAGTTAACAGTTTCTCTGTCACAACATTTGTTGCAGTTATAACAGAGGTTGTGACTTTTTGCCTCCGAATATAAGCTATCACTCTCTTGTTGTCTGATTCAAGAAATAAAGCTTTTCCCTGCAGAATACCGTTTCCCTAAAGAAGTTAGAAAGGAAACAAACTCAAGCCTTCCGAAAAGTGCTTTCGTCTGATGCCAGCTCCATCTCTGTCGAATCAAAAATTTCTCCACACATGGTCTTCTTTGATTCTTTACTCCTGTACGTAATCTTTGATCCATCAAGGGGTTCCATATGATACCCAGATACTCGAGTTGCCTTGTAGATTCAAAAATTTATTCCTCAAATTATTTTCCATCCTAGGTGTGTAGGGATCCTTACTGTCGACTGGATACCTAGTTCGATAATCCTAAAAACGCCAGGGTGCATTGAAATGACCGACAGACGAGGCCGTCATGGAATATATTTCTCCTCGGCTGCTCATGGACTGATAACTTCTGTGTGCTTTCTTTATTGTTATTTATATGCAAATAAGCATGTAACAAATCTATATAGGTATCCATGAACCGCCTGCATTGGCTGGCAAAAACATGGTTGATAGAAAGCCGGACTGAGCATCCAGTTTCTTTAAAACTCCCGTAATGAGAAACGCTGTTACTTCTCTTTCCATGTTGTGAGACAGTTTTATCTCCATTTGCTTGCAGAAATTGGCCGAAAATTGTATCATGGGGTTTTTTTTCGCAAATTTTATGGGGTACACTTTTATAAAACTGATGATGGAATCCGAAGCCCCGAATTTGATCCACCTTTTGACATAATGAAGCTTTTATTGACCCCCTTGGAATTCCATTTGAGTGTGTGAGTCAGAAGCGAGAAATTCTGCATTTCCGCTTATTCCAATTAGGTCTTCTTACTCCCGAATCGAAGGTATCTCCTCTAGATCCCCTTTGGTTTGAAGTATTCCAAGACCGACATTTTTATTTCCATTTGGCTTACGTTATCTTTTAAATTCTCGTGAGATCTTTGATTCTGATGGTTTCGCGGTTAGAAAAAATGATCAAAACCACCATTCTCTTTAAACAAATCATTCAAGCTTTTTTTCGGAAAAGTTTTCGAGGAGGTGGGAACATTTAGGAGATGGAAGGTTATGCTACTACTCTTTGAGTCATAAATCTTTCTTCCCAAATTAATGACGTCCGCCCGTTATCGCATATATTGGAGAAGCTCGACAGAGGTATTTTTGAAAGGTGCTAATCCAGTTTGCTGATAAGGTTAAAAATACATTAGCAGGTTTGAGCTTCCATATAACGGATCTTCATCCATGATTTATTACCGGAATGTTGGAAATCAATATTTCTAACTCTTCCGACGTCTTTGTAACCATAGTGACCGCCGCATAGTTTCCTATTCCGCAAAAGAGCACGGGTTTTCAATATATTTAATTCCTTTTAATTTTACCTATAGGCACACCTCACATAGATGTCTTGTATTTCGCAAACGTGTTTATGTTTTGAGTTCATTTATTTCATTCTAATCAGTTCACAAAATATGAACGATAAATTGTTTTAATTCCTTCATGTGGAATATACGTTTTGACATTTTAATTCTAATCAATTCAAGTCTGCTCTGTAGAGTTAAAATTATTTTAATTCATATATTTTAAATTAATACATGAATAATTTTTTAACATGCTTAAATAAAGTATTAATATACTATTAAATATAAATTTGAATATTTTTATAATTTATAAGTTATAAAACAATTTAATAATAAGAAATAGGTTAAATAAATCATGCATCTGTTAAACCAGTCTGTACCAGTCGAAAAAGAAAAAAGCCCGCCTCCTATCCGTATTCTTTGGAAAGAGCTCTGGTCGAAAATTCACGCGGCCCTTCTAAAAGAAGATATCCCTCTCCGATCCGCAAAAAACAAATCGGACGCGATAATCGTCTATCCCCTAACTGTCGATAGCTTTCGCGCTATCACACAAAAACTGGATAAGCAAAAAATCAATTACACCACTAATCAGCTCCAACCAGACAGAGACCTTGTTGTTGCTTGTGTAATGGAATCCTTGTCTGAAGAATGCATCCTTGGAGAACTTCAGAAAAAATTCCCTCGGTCAAGCGAGTTCACCGCATGAAGAAGGGGGACAAAATCTGACCTCTAGTCGTCGTCTATCTGGATCCTTCTTCTCCCTCAGCCAAGTCTATATTCGAAATTAAACACCTAGCTGGCCTCAGCGTTCAGGCAGAAACCAAAAGAAAGTCAAATATCATTCCTCAGTGCCGTCATTGCCTGAAATTTTTCCACACCGCAAATTACTGCCATGCCCCCTGGTCTTGCGCTTTCTGCGCACGTAGCCACGCCACGGCGTCCTGCACAACCCGCAATCAAAAAGGTGCCACTCCATCCTGCGCAAATTGCAAAGGCCCTCACTGGGCCACCTTCCGTGGATGCTCAAAAGTTCCTCAGAAACCTGGCAGCAAGCCGATCTCAACCCGCCAAATTCCTAAACCCAAACTCACTGCAAACCCTCCTCCTCTTCCTAAACCTCGTAGCGCAAACAAACCCGTTACCTCCCAGCGCTCCTTCGCTGACGTAACCTCATATCGCTCTCTACCCAAACTCCAGCACCAGCCTCTTCCCTCTCCTAACACTGACCCTCTTCAGAATCCGCAACTACAGCAGCTTTTTCGTGACTTCTTCTCCGCCTTCGCTACGGCCTTCCAGCAACCATCCTCTGGACACCCGTAAAAACAAACTTAACATTCTTACCTGGAATGCTAACGGTATCTCTGTTCCAAAGCGATTAGAACTGGCTCTTCTCCTTATCGACAATTCCATCGACGTTGCTTGCATTACCGAGACTCACGTTAATCCTACTAAGAAACTCTATATCCAAGATTTTTCCGTCTACAGGAAAGACCGTTTTTCTTCAAAAGACGGTGATATGGCGCTTCTTGTTCGAAACACTCTCCGCCACTCAGCCATCAGCACTAACTATTCTCCTTGCGAAGTAGTTGGAGTCGAACTTCACCTTGCTTCAGGCCCTCTCCGCATTCTTGCAATTTACGCTCCTCGTCACATCAACGACATCACCAAAATACCCTTTCTTTTCGACACTAATACACCCACTCTGATTGCTGGCGATCTTAAGGCCAAACACACGGCCTGGGGCTGTCTCAAAAATAACACTAAAGACAAATCTCTCCTTAAAACCGCGAATCGCCATAACCTAACTATTGAGGCTCCTTCAGAACCCACCTACTTTCCTAGCTCTCCGAAGCATCAACCCGACATCCTTGACATCTTTTTAACAAAGAATATAATCTTGGATAATGACCCCCGATCTCTTTCAGAACTTAGTTCTGATCACAACCCAGTACTCCTGGAGTTGTCGGGCTCTCCTGTCCTCTCACCCCCCATAGAATCAAAAATTGATTATCTCCATCTCAAATACATTCTCGAAACTTCCACTCTCAAATGCTGCCAAATCCAATCTACTTCCGACCTGGATGCAGCTGTTGAAGCCCTGACGAAAGACATCCAAAACTCTGTCCAACTCGCCACCTCAATAAACTGCACTTCTGCTCGCAAACCAATACTATTACCTGCCACTCGCGTTTTCATTCGCAAAAAAGCCAAGCACGCAAACATTGCCAGTCCTACCAGTCTTCATACTGTTGACACATCTTCATTCGACTCCTACATAGCTGAAGCTGAATTGTATCCCAAAAGATGCTGCAAAGTCATCATATCCCTTCGTAATAGGAAATCTTACCTTCCTGCTCTAGCAAAACAACTTTCTTCCTGACTTCCAGAACGGGTTTCGCAAACGTCATGGAACAGCTCATCAGCTTCTTCGTGTCTCCGAGTACATTGCTGAAAATCTCAACAAAGGCAGGCACACTTCCATGCTTCTTCTAGATTGTAAGCAAGCCCTTGATAGAGTCTGGCATGGCGGTTTTATCTATAAACTTATCAAGTTAAACTTCCCTCACTATCTCATTGCTTTAATCAAATCCTTCCTCTCAAACAGGACCTTTAGAGCTCGCGTTGGAAAATCCTTATCAAATCCCCAACTTATCACCTCCGGTATCACTGAGGGTTCCAAACTCTCTCATTCCCTCTTCAACTTGTTCTTTTACGACATTCCTGTTGATGAGAAAATTCTCACGGCTCAATATGCTGATGATGTCAGTTTCCTCGATACTACCAAGGTCATCAGTCATTTCTCTTCTCGACTGAACAAATTTATACCAATCGTCATAGAATGGTACCACACATGGAGATTTGAAATAAAGAAAAACCAACTCTGAAGCCCTCTTTTTCTCGCGTCGCCGGCGCAATCCCCCTGAACTCATTGTAGACTCTCTTCCGATTAACTGGAGTTTCTCTGCAAAATATCTCAGCGTGATTTTTGACAAACGTTTCACCTGGTCCAAAAAAATCCAAGCCATCCGAAATAAGGCGAACGGGGCCTTCACCTCACTTAAACCCTTCTTCAATAACCCTATAGTTTCTCGAGCCACCAAAACTCGAGCCTTCAACGCCTTAATTAGGAGCGTCTGTACCTACGAACTTCCTGTCTGGGGCTCTGCTACCTCAAACTGCCTCTCAAAACTTGAAGGCACATATATACGCCTTCTCCGTACGCTTTAAATATTCCCTGGTTCATTTGTGATAAACAAATTCTTGCCGAATTTAACCTTCCCTCTATCACCAATGCCGCGCACACATACGCTGCAAAACTTCGACTCTCAGTGGCAAATCACGCAAATCCTTGCATCAACTCACTTGCAAATTATGCGAGTAAATCCTCCGACCGCTTTCGAAGGCCCTGCCTTCTCGTCTCTTCCGAACTAAATGAGTAACCTAGCTCTCTTATTTTCCATGCTTCGCTTCTTGCGCGAGTGTCCTTGCAATATAACTGTCTTGGACCACCAATTTCGAAGTCCCTAATTTTCTTTCTTCACCTTGGTTCATAACCTGCTAGGTTGGTAACCAGTCGAGGAGGGGTTTTAGTCGGTAGGCGCGCCTT
>JAWWLR010000155.1:56851964-56866729 GCA_035041075.1 Acraspis erinacei | reverse complement strand
GTTGAAACAAATTTTCATTAAAAAATGTAACCGTGGATTTATATTTTTGGAACTTAATCTAAGTTTTTGAACTGTATAATTTGAACGCGTAAATTATGGAGAATTTGAATAAAAGATTTTTGCACTGAAAAACTTTTAAACTTCAATTACAATTTTTTAAAATTAACAGTTGCACTTTTAACTGTTTAATTTGTTCTTTCTTTTTTATTACTTTAAATGCAAAAAGCTTTAGTATAGAATTCGATTTTTAAAATTTTATTGACCGGGAAAAATGTTTGCGAACCGGGAAAATACCGGGACATGACCGGGAATTTTTTTCTTCGTTTAAAACGGTCACCCTGTAAATTTCATACCAAATGAAGTTCACCTAATTTTATCGGTAATGAAAAGATAGCCTATTCTTCGTTTCTATTACTTCAAATGGCAAAATTTTTAGCATTAGAGTTTGATTTTGTAAATTCCATTGACCGTGAAAAATATTTGCGAACCGGGAAATGACCGGGAAAAACCTGGAAAAGTCATGGGATTTTGAAGCAAGTCTTGTTTTTTTTATATATAATGATATAAAACAAAATTTAAATGATTTTTTTTCAGAATTGGCGAAGAATCCAGTACCAGGATTACCACCTCACCAACCGCTTCCAGCACACATGATGCAACCCTTCAATCCACTTCTATACCCCTATCAGCTGGCAATGGCGCAAGCCGCCAGCGGCAAAGGTCTCGTCGAACTTCAACGACAAGCCCAGGATCTCCAACGGCAGTACCTGCTCGATATGATCCCATCTCAAGCATCACAGGCACAAAGTAGCCAAGCTCCACCCAGAGCTCATCCTCACAATTGGAAGACGTAACCGGACGTGTTCGGTTAACCCTGGAAGCTCAGTGTTTCAAGCTGGTAAAGCCGAACGGCCAAATGAAATGGAAGTTAATTGAGGCCTTTTTAGTTCAAATTGCAAACTTCGGCGAAAGTCCCGAAGTCATACATACCACTGAACGGATTCACCTGGCTGGCTCTTTCTTGAGGAATCAATCAATTTATCTTGAAGGAGAAACTTAAGTTCCTTATATAAGAAAAGCTAAAAATTCATTCTCCGGAATATGGTGCTCCGAGTGTAATTAGCGACGATGACAACTTTGAATTTAAAAAAAAAGAAACAAAAAAACTCAATCCGCAGTGCATAATGAGAAGAAGCGTGAGTGAATATATTAATTTGAATTTATCTACGCAATAGAGATAGGGAACCTTTGTACGCTAGGGATGTAATAAGTGTGACATTGTGACATAAACGATCGATAGGTTGATTCTTTAACAGTTAACGTTTATCACGTAAAAACCACGACCCTAGGAACTGAACTGAGAGAACGTTTTCTAAACTCGTTTTTAAGATTAAGTAGATTTTTTTCTCGCTGGTTTCAATAATACGCCTGTGAAGGCGGTACCTGTACTCTGTGTATATCTCTACTTTCTCTGAACTGTGAGTATTTTTTAAGATAAACTTAAACGTACGAAAGGAGAGTGTGACTGTGATGTTTCTGGGATCGAGATTAGTTACAAGTTTTTTTTTTTTTTTTTTTTTTTTTTTGAAAGCTGTGACAAGAATATACCTCTCTTGCGCACAAAAAATCGAGGCAATTTCAAGTACAGATTTATCATCCGAATCATGAATTTCAACAAAGATAAATTTAATCCAGTGCCAGAGCATCGAACCGATTAAAGAGACTTATTTTTATTTAACACTATTGTTGATGAACCAAAATGCGCTTTTCGCGTTGGCAGTATTGCGGTAAAAAATCTAAAGAAAAAAAATCGAAAAAAAAGAAAGTTTAGGTAGTCATTTGGCAGTGTCGCGTCAATTTGTATATGATAGGTGGGAAATATTTTTCTAAAACGTTGCAAAAAGAATTTGGCAATACTGCTCGCCTAAATCGATACAAATTCAACGTTCCCCCTCTCGCTTCTTCCAAAAAATTGTGGTCTTCAGTGTTTATTTATAAAAGAGAAATGGTAGCTCGTAGGTTAGGTAATATTCCTCCAAATGTTTGTTTGTTTGTTTGTTTTGTTAGTCTAAGACGAGTGATTCGAATCGTATCGAAATTCGTATGATTATTTAATTTAAAAGATGTATATAATTGTGTATTGAATTGATTTGAAAGTACAATTGGTCTACGATGAATGGGATTGTTTGAAATGAGTGGATTCGTCGTATAACTGTTAGATATTTTAAAATGATTTTTTTTCAGGTTCGATGCTCTCTCTCTTTGCAAGATGATAAATGGATTGTACTTGTCACCTGGTCAGGTTTACAAAAACAAAAAAAATCTTGGATTTTATTGAACCAAGTAATTTGATACACTTCTGACAATTGTTCTGCACATAATATTTAAAGTTCCAGCACTCGTTTCCCACGCGATACCCGATGTTTCCTGAGTGTGGATCACTTTGATCCACTCGTTTTTAATCCTTCGCCATACGTGTCCGATTCACTAAATAGTACTGTTAGTCTCGACATTTCTCGGTATATGATACAATTAAATAAACTAAAATAGAATAATCATCTCTCTTTGTACTATGCAATAGATTTCAAACTCGTAAGTACTCCGTAATATAAATATACCGTATAAATCTACGAGTGCATAATAGATAAAAGATCTCTGTGTTTGTGTGGCTTGGAATGTTTCTAGAATTCGATCATCGCGTGACAACAAAAAAAAGTGTGTGAAAGAGAGAAAAGAGAGAGAAAGAATGAGAAAAAGAGTGTGCAAGGAGAGAATGGGGGACAATTGTGAATTGAAAATCAACCCCGAAAAAGTGTTCGTTGTACTTTTTCAAATATTTCGCCCGTACACTTGCCAAAAGTGTAAAAAAATCGATTATGTATAGTCGAGGCGACAGAAGGCTATTTTATTTCCTAAGAAAGAATTTAGTTTGTCGATGGTTTGGGTTAAGCAAAAGAAACACGTCTGGCTCAATTTCACAAACGATGTTTTCTTTCGTATTTACCTCCCCTCACCTAAAAAAAAACAAAAAAAAAACAAAACAAAAAACACCCCGACTTCAGGTCCAGATAATATGAAATTAGAAAATAGAAACTAGATTCGGATCGTATTTATTCTGACGTGGTTGTTTCAGTTCTAGAATTGCGAGAAATTTAACAGTACAATAGAAATGTGATATTTGTTGTAAAAAATCTCGGAATTCTCACTTTCAGTGCCGTCTTGAGTCCCAAACCGTTTGTTTCTATACTCAGTATGTCTAGAAATGCTCGAATGTTGAATAATGAAGAAAGATGAGGAATAAAGTCTTGTCGATTATTATAAAAGTGTTGAGTTTATTTAGATTTGCAGAGATAATTGAAGTTAGGTGCGATAATTTATTTATTTTCTTGCGAGTGAAACGGTTTGAAACCAGTTTTGCGAGTAGAGACAGGTGATTAGAAATCGAAAGTTATGCAACATATTCATTAAATTAGGATATTCATGAGCTGTCTTAACTATTTTCTTTACTACTAGATTTTGAAGTACAAAATCAACTTGCTGCGAAAGCAGGATTCTTTCTCCTGTTCCGCTCTTTTCCCCATTTTCTCATTTTGTCACTAGAACCCAATAAGAAAATCTAACTATTTTTGGTTGAAACTTCATTATTTTTGCTTAAGAAGTAAAAACAACGTCTTGGGTGAAAATCTATATATTTTTATATAATTCTACTATTCGGTTGAAAATTTATCTTTCCTGCTTAAAAATTAACTTTCATTGAAAATTAGTCTTTCTGCCTAAAATTCAACTATTCTAAAGTATACCGACTTTTTTGGTGAAACGTTTTTTCGTGGAAATTCATCTATACTTGCTTGAAAGTGGAAGTACTTTGTTAAAAAATTATTTTATTGGTTGGAGATTCATTTCAGTTAAAAGTTCATATCTTTGGTTGAAAAATTGACTATTTTCGTGAAAAATCGATTTTTTTTGTTAAATGTCTGTATTCCATTTTTGTTTAAAAATTCTTCTATTTGGTTGAAAGTTGAACTACTTTATTAAGCATTCATTTTTTTAATTAGTCATTCCAGTTGAAACTTTATTTCTGGCTGTAAAACTATTCTGTTAAAGAGTTAAATTTTTTGGTTCGAAAATTAATTTTGTGAACTGAAAATTTAACTATTCCATTTTTGGTTGAAACTGTATCTTGTTTAGTTGAAAATATTTTTATTGGGTTAAAAAGTCGTTTTTTTTGTAGAAAAAGAATTCTCTCGGTTGAAAATGTAATTACGTGGATACAAATTATTTTGTTTTTTAAATTCTTTAGGATTGAAAACTCATCTGTTTGGTTAAAAACACAATTATTTTGTGGAAAATTCGTATTTTTTGGGTGAATTAAACTGTGGAAATATTGACTTACGTTTTTCGTTGAGAATTTGTCTTTTTATTAAAAATTTCATCTACATTGTTAAAATTTGAACTACTTAGTTGAAAATTCATTTTTGTTTGCTTGTAAAGATTCATAATTTCATTTAAATATTTTCTTGAAAATATGTTTCACATTTAATGCAATATATTATATATAATAATTTTATTTGAAAGAATATATTCCCTTTCTTTCATTAAAAAAATCACTCTATTTCCCCTGTTTTGACAGCATTGTAGATCGCGAAATCTGCAAATGTAACAGATTCTGTGTGCTAGACATTTTCTTTTTTTACTACTTACAGTTTGAATGGCACATTTTTGGAAAAATAATACACAAATTTAGATAGGTTTCTTTTCTTTGTGTGGAAAAATGCGAATCAGGTCTCGAAAAATCGATTGGTCGTTTATGTTGATTTTTCCTGAGTGCCTGTTTACAGTGTTCTCTCATAAGTGAGTAGAGAAAACCAGTCTGTGGTTGAATTATCGAGTAGATCTGTTTGTTTTTCTTTGAGCTGGCTCAGGCATTTTTTGAAATTCTTAGCGCAAAACTGATAGAGCGTTGGTTGATCACAATTTCTACAAGCAGCTGCCAAATGCGAACAACACCTTGAACTTCCCCGACAACACGAGGACCAAATTTCCGGTCCAGCTGCAGAACAATTATGGCAAAAGCAGTCACCTGGAAAATGGAAATTGGTCAAAATTTTCGTTTTATCCGTTTATAGTTAGCGGCTAAGAGGGAATCAGTTCAGTAGGTTAATCTAAAATTAATTAAAATCTGAATTTCATTTTCAATTTAAATCTTTTTAACTGCAAAAGATAAAATGAATTTTAAATTGACGAAGGTACGTAAAAGGATTTGAAGCGGAGGCAGGGAGAAAGAAAAAGGAATAATTTGTTCGCTGCCTTATTCGAGAACTGGTCAAGGATGTTCCTTTTTTCAATTCTTTCAGCTTTCATGAATACTAAATTTATAAAGCGGGACTTGACATCTCGTTCGCCTTTTATTAATTTCCTGTCATTACTCATTATTGTGAGACATTAAGTCTGAATTCAATTTGCTATTCTCTCTAGGTAAATAATTGAATAATGGAATTTTAATTATAAAAATTTATTCTAGATTTGGTAGAGGAAATATTTTATTTGCTAATTAGTAGATCTAGTAAAATCTAAATTGCAAATCTGGGATTTTGTGATCACCTTTTCCACGCAAATAAATATGTGCTGGCACTTTCGAAAATACTTCTGAAAAAGACTTAAGTCTCTATGCATACAAACTTCTAGAATTTCTCCGTGAGATAGAAATTACTTAACTTTTATGTGTGATTATCTGTCTAAGATTTAAAAAAAATGTTAATGGTGAATACAGTACTCCTGAAAAGAAAATGAAACCTGTTTAATGCTATTTCCCTGAAGACATATTCGGATACCCTAAACGTATGAGGATTACTTCATTGAAAAATTGAAACTCGAGTTCTCTTTCGGTCTGTTGATGACTAATTACACACATTTATATATATTTACTTATATATTAAATGTTATGCTTTTTTAAATTCCTGGTGAAATCGTTAAAAGAGAATTATACCTGACATTTGAATCTGATTATTTAATCTCTAAATCTGAGATTTTTTTCGTAATCTGACATTTCATATACTTTTATGATATCGATAAGGTGCAATTTTTTATTACAGTCTGAGAAGAATAAAATTAAATACAATAAGAATTTTATTTCAATATACTGAAAAATCCCGAACAATAAAATTCCCGAATTGGGAAATTCTCGAATAATAATACAATCCCCGACACTGTCGGAAATTGTAATATTCCCGAATTTGAACATTTCCAGTAGAAAAATGCCGTATTATAAAATACCCGAACTAAAAAATTCCCAAATTATAAAATTTCCGAACTCTGGATGAAATTTCTTTTCAAGGTGACAAACAAATTTTCATTCAGAAATATATATTTTTTCAGTTATAAACAATAATCTTAAAAAATATTTGATTGTATTTTTAATAAATAATAATTACAAAATTTAAGACTATTTTTTTTAAATTCTGGAATTTTCTAGTTTGGATATTTTATAATTCATCATTTATCTGTCGGGGAATTTTACAGTTTGGTAACATTATAAACTGTTAGAGAATTTTCCAATTTAAGAATTTTTTATTTCCGGAAGATTTTAATTAGGCAGATTTTTTTATTTGAAGAAAAATATTACCAACATTTTAAAATATAGGTTTAGAAGTTTTAAAAATACTTGAAAATAATTTGAAATTCCTGGAAAAATTATAAATTATTTGCCATTTGATAAAATAAATTTTAAAGAAAATTTTAGAAGATTTATAAAAAATGCAACAACGTAAATCTGCAAGACTTTGTGGCAATTTTGTATTTTTTAAGGTTTCTAATAATTTCACGAATAATTAGAGTCAGTTAAAAAGATGTTTGAAAACTCTTCTCTTGGTACAGAAATTTCACCTTATCGGTTAAAACTGCAATTGATTATTTGAGGATTATCTAGGTGAATTCTACTGTAATTTGTTAAAAATCAAATTCAAAAATTCGTCATTTTTCGTAGAAAATTAAATTCATTGGTTGAAAACAATTTTTTGTTTTTAAATTTATATTTTTGGATTAAAAATTTAATTACCTTTGGTTAACCGTTCAACTATTTTGTTTGAAAGGTGTCTTTTTAGATGAATTCAACTCTTTTTGATTGAATATAAAAAAAATTAAGTTAAAATGCCTTATAATACCTTTTTCGTTGATACTATATGCTCTTTGTTTAAACATTTACCTACTTTGTTAAAAAATGATTTTTTGGATGAAGATTCATAATTTTATTTGAAAACTCATCTCTCTCGTTGAAAATTTTTTGGTTCAAAATGCATGGTCGAACAATTTATTTGGTTTAACATGAACTGTTTTTTTTTTAATTCATATTTTCGTGTTAAAAAAAGAATTTTTTTTAGAAAATTCGTCTCTTTTTTAGTAAGAATATCATCTTTATCTTTATCTTCAAGATGTAAAATTTTGAAGATTTGAAACATTATTTAACAGCTTCTTAAGAATTTTCACAGGTTTCATGCGGCTACAAAATTTTATAAAGATTCATAGGAAAATTTTAAATGATTTTTTGTTTTGAAAAATTAAATCTAAAATTTTCAAAAAAATATATCTTTATATATTAATTTTTACGCGACACCATCAATTACAAGAATATTTTCTTTGAATATTATAAGATATTACGATACATAAAATATTGGTAAGAAAACCTAATATTAAATTTGTTTTATTCGATTTTCTAGTAAAAGGAGATTTTATATTTAGAACCGGAAAATAACTAGCAATTAGATACGCGAAAATTATTAGACGCCCTGTAATCGTTTCCGATTGCACAGATTAGTAGATTAAATCTTGCGAAAATTTTTATCGGATCCAATTAATTATATTACCGAAATAAGTACAATATTGATTTTTGTTTACGCGTCTACTGAGAGAGCCGGAAAATAGAATTACCGACACTAAAATTATTATAATAAAATTTTTGAGTTTTATAATTTCCGAATAATACAATTCCCTAATTAGAAAATTCCAATATTGATTTTTGTTTACGCTAAAACTGAGAGCCGGAAAATAAAATTACCGAAACTAAAATTCCTGAATTGGAAAATTCTCGAATAATTAAATTTCCGGAGAAAAAAATTCTCGATTTGAAAAATTCCCAAATAATAAAATTTCCGAATATGAAAAATTCCTGAATAATATAATTACCGAGCATTTTATAATAATATAAAATCGGAAAATTCCCGACAGTTTATAATAATACCGAATTTAAAAATTCCCGGCAGAAAATTGCCGAATCATTAAATATTTTTATAAAGAAATTTATTCTTAATGTTAAAAGTTTATAACAATATTGTTTAAATTGAAAATAATAATTGAAAAAAAGTATCTTGTATTTGTTTCAATTATTCTTATTTTAAATTTAAACAATAATTATAGAAACTTTTTATATTCGGGAATTTTCTAGTTCAGATATTTTATAATTTAGCAATTTTCTATCAGGAATTTTATTTTCCGGGATTTTCTAGTCATCCCTTTTTTACATTTAAAATAATTCTTATTTCAAATTTGAAGTTATTTCGTCTTGTCGCATATGGAGATTTAAAATTATTTAACAAAAACTTGTGTCGTTATTAGTTTAATGAAATATTTGAGAGTATAATGAATAATAATTATATATTTTAAAAAGGTGTTGGTATTTTTTAAATTTAAAAATACTTTTCAGTAGAAGTGAAAAAGGCATTCAATTTTTTTAATAATGGCAATAATTGTTCATTAAAGTGCCGGTATGTGTTGCTTTTTTAACTCGAGAATAATTATTCGGGAGTGGCTATTGCCAAGGGCAGAATCCATCATTGTTGCGCATGAAAAGTCACGTTGCTTATAATTACAGGAAACTCAGTATTTTTTCTCCAACGCCTTTGGGTCAAATCAAATTATGTACATACGTTCGTAAATTCCAGTTACTTCCGCAAAATAAAAGTTGCAATTTGGAAACGGCAGAAAAATTCAATTTCATTATTCATTTATTATTCAAATATATTTCAATTATAAGATCAGATTAACATTTTTATTTATATGTATTATTTATTTTCAAATTTTAAATGATTTCAATGTTAGATTTTAAATTGAAACTTTTAGAATAAATCCGTTCCAAATAAAATTCCTTTAATTTTTTAGAATAAAATTGATTCCCAGTTATGTGATTTATATTATAAGTAATACAAATTCAAGTAAATTAAAATATGAATAGTTCAATAATCAAAGTCTTAATCATATTTTTTACCTCCAGGACAATCGACCGATCTTCGAGCTTCGGCTCTTCTGCATTCAAGACCTTCGTCACCTTGCGGGCAAGTCGTTGAAGTTTCAAGCAAATTTTCTTCAAATATTGTGTCGATCTATAAACCAACAATTGTAAACCAAATTTGCAAAATGATCTTTTGAATTCGAAACTCAATTCTTAAAATCGTAAAAAAGCAACTCGACGATTGTAAATCTCGAGAAAGAATTTTTCTAAATGAAAATCCCGTTCAATTTCAAAGAAAATAATAAATAAGTTATATATGTTTGTTTCATTTATCTGAAACATCCTTGTTGATACTGTCTAATTTATTTTGATTATATTTTCGGAATGGAATAAAATATACGAATATTAAGAATCGATTAATTATTCACAATGAAGAATAATTTTTTTAATTTGCGAATTTGATTTTAGCCTTTTGAAGGCACCCGGTTTGGAAAACATTTTAACCAATTTGGCAAGTGCATTGTCAATTTGTGGATAATCTGTTGTCACATTTTGGATACATTGGCGGCCACTGATTATAATTGTCACAAAAAAGTACGTGAGAACTACTCGCGAGTACATTTTCGTTAATTAAATTAATTTTTTTTAAGAGGCGCACTTTAAACGCGACTTATGTATATTTGAAAATGCAACTGACCAGGAGTCCGAAAGGACACTAACAATTTCAGGTCTCCAACGACATTTCACTTTTTAGTGGGGATACACATTATTCTCCTGATGAAAACTGTGAGTTGTGTGTATTCTGATCAGCTACAAATTATTTCCACCATAATGATCCTTCTTTTTGATGGCCTTGACCTAAATCTCAAGCATGCAGAATATTTTATTTTCCATATTTTATTTTCATTTCCTGATTTTCGAAAGTAACTAATTCAATCAAGCACGGATTTACAGGGTAGCGAAACCAAAGACCCCCCCCCCTACTAAGGATTTGCGGACTTACCTTTACTTTTTTCTTTTTCGATGAGAAATGGAAAAAGATTATAAAACATATTATTTGAAAGATTGCAAAAGATTATTAATGATAATAGTCTACGAGTGTTCGCTGCTAATACATTCTGTTTACGTGTTATGATAATTCTGAGTTATTATATAAAATAGTAGTGGAGACCTTAACCTTCCTTGTTTATTATATAAAAACGTAAAAATTAAAAATTTTTAATTCTTTCTTGAAAATAAAAAGTTCTATACTTGAAGCAATAAAAAGTCAGAAGATTCCAAAAATTACTTAAAATCCCTGAATTTCTTAAACTCTCTACAATCCTGGAAAATTCCTAATTTCCTGAATTATTTTAATGTTCGGATTTTCTAAAATTCGTAGAATTCTCTGAATTCCTTAAATTACTAAAGTTCTCTGAAATCGTTGAAAGTCACGCGTATTCGCAGAAGTCCTCGAATTACTTAAATGTCCAGAATTCCTTGTATATCCTGAATTCTCTGAATTCCTCAATTTCTCTGATATCCTTTGAATTCTCTGAATCCCCTGAATATTCTAAATTCCTGAAATGTCTTGATCATCCTGAATTCTCTCAAGTAACTGAATTCCCTGAATTCTCCGAACTTTTTCAATTTCTAAAATTTCATAAATTCCCTTAATGCACTCTGAAATTTCAGGAATGCTCTGAATTTTCTAAATCCTATAAAATCCCTAAAATTCCCCAAATTCCTCGAATATTCTGAATTCCTTGAATTATCTAAATTTCCTAAATACTCTTAAACCCCAGAATTCCCTGAACTCCTTGAATTCCTTGAACATTTGGAATTCTCGGAATTCCTGAAACCCTTTGAATTCCATAATTTCCCTGAAATCATTGAATAATCGGAATTGCCTGAATTACTTGAAACATCTGAAATCCTCGAATATTCTGAAATCCTTTGAATTTGCAGAGTACACTGAATTCTTTGAATATACTGAATTTTATTTCCCTGAATTCTCTGAGTTGTTTCAATTTTTTAGTGAAAAATGTAACTATTCCATTTTTGGCTGCAAATTTTTTTTTTGAATATTCAACTATTATGTTAAAAATTAAACTATTTATTTGAGAAATTATCTACTTTGTGGGAAATTAACTTTTTTGCGAATTCGTTTTTATTTTTTTGTTTAAAATTAATGTTTTAAACTGAAAATTTAACTACTCCCTTTTTGTTTGAAAACTTATTTAGTTGAAAATTCAACTATTAGGTTGGTTCATCTTTTTTAATCGAAAATTTAACTGTTTCGTTACAAAATCATATTTTTCTATTGTAAATCCACAAATTTATATATAAAATATTAAATATTTCGTTATGAATTCATTTTTTTAGATTCTCAACATTTATGATGGAGGAAGTATTATAATTGTCAGAAATTTGACACCACAGTTGAGGGTCCGGATACAATAAGGGGACGAGCGCTCGAAAACCCGAAAAGTAATTGACCAAAAGTCTTATGATACCCAAATTTTAAAGTTAAAAAAATTAAATTAAAAAAATACAGACTTGTAGATAATGCCAAGACCGAACTTTATTTCATTTAAGGTTTTTCTTTCTGATGTATATTGTTAATAATAAAATTCAAAAACCGATGACAAAATTTCGGCAAATTCAATTATATTTTAAGACATAAATTGTATCCACTCAGACAAATATTAATGAAACTGTTTGAAACTTGGTATACATACGCACCATACCCTAGCGATCTACAGTGTACATTCTCCTATAAAGTACTCGGTCTTTTAAAAATTAAACATGAAAAAAGCCTGTTATTTTCCCCCCGTAATAGAAAATCACTGCTTTCTATTTTTGGAAATATCGTTGTTTTCAGTGAATTAGCAAATAACTGAAAATATGGAAATTTGTGCATCGCAAGTTGTTTATTACTCAATTTATAAAACACATTTTTGCAACGGCTTACCATCATTTCTGATCATTTATCATACATTTATTTAGATGTTTTAATACAGGAACATTAAAATTAGATACTCTCTTTATTATTTCTAAATCCTTTTACACTATATCACAAATATTACAGCGCGGAAATACCTCATTGAAGTATACTTCATGGAGTAAAAGATTTAAATTACTTTTCGTATTTCAATAAAATAACTTTTTCAAAAGAAAACGAAATTGACTTAAGGTTCTAGTGAAAAATTCAAGGAGACTCCAAGGTTAAAAAAGAATTCAACGAGAATTCCAGGTTTTCAAGGTCGCTGGACATCCAGTGTATAGGAATAATTCGTCGCTTCTCAACTCTCATCATTTGATTCGCAAATTCATCGTTGCAATTTTTATAAACATACGAATTAAATTTGTTGTTGCAGTAGCTATTTTTATAAATTTATGAATCTGAGGAAAAGAAAAAATTCTAAATAAGATAATTTTAAGAATTGAATTAAACTAGTATTTGCGGTGATTATTTAAAAAAAAAATACACTTACAGTTGAAGATATTTACCGATACTCTTGTTGTCAAAAACGTTTGATTCCCATATTTAATTCAATAATTAAAACAGCAGACTTTATTACCAATTAATTACTTCCAACCTGCAGATATTCACCTTAATTAATTAATTAAGTTCGAAGTACAACGATTTTGAAACTTATAAAACGACAGATATCAGTCATGTACCTTTATATTAGTGAAAACCAACTCCAATTTTTAAGAAAACCCGCAATGCATGTCCCAACAGTATTTTTCAACACTTTTTAATGTTCCGTTACACTTTTTTATATGCATAACTAATTATTTATTTGAAATACTCGTTGAACCCTGGGGAACATAACATTCTTTCATAATCAGGTTATACGTCTTTGCGCACGTCTTCAGAGTCTCGGAGCCTTTGACCAATCAGCGCAAGATCTCGAGCGCGGAAGATTTGAAAACCGAATTAAAATCGCCTATGTAATACTTTTTCGTATTGCACAGATGCACAACGGGTTGCATTGTATGCTAAAGTTATAATCACCATATTCCCTATGACTACAAAGAAAACGTTCTTACAGTATATCCGTGTCTTGCACTCGTTTCTTTCTAACGATGAGTCATACTCTTTCGTGTAGTGGATTTTAGAATCTCAGATTCTTTGTACGAAAGTGTGGACAGATTGTTTTCAGTCTGTCGAATTTATTACGTTAATGTCGTCTTAAAATCGCGCGTTTACTTTGACCTACTGAATATTAAATATTCACACGTTTTATGAGAAATAGTGCAACACTTTTTCCACTTATTGTAACTAAAATATGAAAATCGCTAGCTGAAAACCACTATATTAATTTTTGAAACGCATTACTATTGCTACATTTGAAGCCCTCTTTAAAAATTATCCATTCTAAGTATTAAATTTGAAATTCAAAAGTGGAAATAAGAACAAAGGAGAAAACGCTTAAAATATTAATACGCTATATATTATCTGTAGTTAAATAAACTACATACATTTACTCGAAAAATGAACCCCTGGGCAACTTCTGGCCTGGATGGTTTCCAACTTAAAGTCTTATTCTTTGCAACTTCGATTTTCTTACTGACTTTAGATCCTTTGTCCCGTGCATTTCCACTAATAGCCAGTAGTGGCTTGAATAGATACGGCAAAATCGTAAGCGCCATATCTTTCTGATCGATACCTATATAAATAAAAATGAATTTGTCTTAAAATTTTAATTTTGTTCATATTCTTTCATTAAAACTCTTCCGTCTTTCGAAAAATGTAAAATGAAGAAATATATAATATCTTCAGAATCAGTGGTTAGTGCTTCGCAGATTCTGTTCTCAATAGCAAAATAAAGAACTCTTTTTGCTAATGAGGCCAATTTACCACAATTGTAAAAGTTGTGGACTTTCCGGTATTATGGTGCGTAATTTATATAACTTGGCAAAAATTATTTCTTCTTTTGGACTTTTTTGCTCCTCAGGTTGCACTTCATTAGCAAAAGATTGCTTTTTTAAAAATCTTCCTATTCTAGTGTATGTGTTGTACAGCTTTCTCGGGCAGTTTTTGAAATAGGTGCCTTCGCAGGATCATAATACACGTTTGGATCTTCGTACTTATACACACTACATATTTCCACGGCCCAAAATTCAAATGTTTCTCTATAGATTCTACAATAAAATATTAGTGAGAAATTATTCAATTGATTGAAGAGCAAGATAGCTGCAAAAAAAGTATTAAAATAAATTATGCATACCTTTTGGAAACAGAAAGTAAGTAATCCAAAATGGTCTCCGATATTTTGCTACGATCGTGATCATCGATTTTTACTTTTTTTAGAAGAGCTTGGCCTGTATTGGTTGCCCCTAACAGCTTTCTTAGTTTCTGAAAATAAAATTAATTGCTTTAGGGTACTCCTTTCAAAACAGCCATTTCTTCATTTTTGTTTTTAGGACGACCGGCAGTTTCTTGCGTTTTGGAAAGGTCTAATTCCGTTATATTCAGCACGTCAGTAATATTTTTTGTCTAGACAGAAGTATAATTTCAAAATTAGGTTTTTTATATGACTGTTGTTATTAAAAC
>JAWWLR010000155.1:56817984-56828981 GCA_035041075.1 Acraspis erinacei | reverse complement strand
TATATATATATATATATCAATGAGGAAGGTTTTTTCTTGAAACGTTAAAAGGCGATTTTTGATTGAAGTCATCATGTCCGATCACTCATTTTTTGGGTCCCAAGTCATTCGCGAACGTACAAATTTCATTAGATTGGCTGGCGTGAGAGTAATGAGAAGAAAATCTGATCGTGTAGCGCGATGTACAAAATAAATAGCGTGGACGTTAAATGATGCGTGTGCAGAGTGGTTCAGATAATTGTGTGCTAGTATGCGTATCCGTTTATGCGACAGAGAGGACTGATTGATGAGCTTCGTCTGATGTGTCTTTTTGATGCGCTCTGTATTATCGAATCATTGATGTGAGTGGTGTAATTATTAATGTAATTTTAAAAGTGTAAGTATCACGACACATGTAGCGTAATGGGGCCTTAACGCTCAGCAGCTTAAACGGCAGAAAGATGGGCGAACGTGGCTGATTTTCTGTGCGCTTTAAGCCGCTAGTGCGTCTTGTAAATAATTTGACTATGAGAGATGTCACAAATTATAAAATAATCGTAACATGACAATGTAATTTATTTAATTTTATCGAGACTTTCTAGCACACTTGGCAAACGAGAAATCTAACCAGTTTTTATAAAAAGATTCAACATTGTCGTCATTATTATCCTTCAATTTTTCTCCTCCGTAATTTATAAATGTAACAACGACATTCTTGGAAATTGTAATTGAAACGAAAAATCTAGTGATCAATTTAAATTAAAGGTTGCTCGTCATTTAAGAATGCTTTGTACAATTTGATAGTTAGATTCTTTTTTTTTTTATTTCCAAGAATTTCCTTGTTATTTTCAATGTTGGACGTTAGAGAGGAATTTTGATTTGTTCTAAATTTAATTTCCTAAATTTTATATTATAAATGATTAATTCACGCAGGCACATAAGGATAAAACATCTTACCTTAATAGAAACAAGTAGAAATTGGCAGAAAAAAATTAAATGTGATTCGATCGTTTAAAGAATATGTTTGAAGATAAGAGAAAATACTTTTTAGCCATTTATTTAGACTTTTTTTGTTGGAGAACAGAGAGAATGTGAGGATCATAGAGTTTTTTAGGTTTTAACTGTTATTTAGTGTTTTAAGCTTATAATTACTACTTCCAGCAACAATATCAAAGTGCTTCAATAAGAAAAGTCTAAAGTAAACATATTTTTAAATTAACATTATGTTAAACTGAGTTAAATTAAACATCTTCGAGTAATGAATGAAAGTGTCGGTGTATGAATTGGAATTTAATCTTTTATAATTTGTGATCAGAGAATAATGAAAATATGTGGTAGTCTAACTGTACATTTTTTCCAAGAAAAGAAATTGTAGGCAATAAATGGGCGCAGTTTCCAGAATAATGGGTTTGAAATTATTTCGAACCTCCCCTATTCACAAAATTGAGAGTCATATCTTGCTCCTATAATGATGCATTTATTTCTTCAAAAACTGAGATTAAAACAATAACGGTTCCTCCTCTTCTTCTTTTTTAAATACTCATCTACATATTTCACAACTGATAAGGCTGAATTTTGAATTCCTGTGGAAACTTCGCACTTAGAAATGGGAAAATATTACAGTCTTATGAAACGTCGTTAGTTTTGCAACCGTCGACTGACTTTATTTTACAATAACTTATACTTCATTTCTTTATATAACTTAAAAATCATTTCTACAAATTTACGTAACCGGAAATCTAATGTCTGTACCATACTTGCAGCGTTTGCATGCGTTTTATTTTCTTTTGCAGTTGCAAAACTCCGTACATTAGAGCCTCTGCCGTTGGGGGACAACCTGAAAAATAAAATTTTTATTAGGATGTATTAATTAATAGGAAAAATTGAAATTATTAACACCACGCAAGTGCAGTTATCATAGTACATATTGGAGCCGGGTGTCTACCCTATCTGAAAAACCTGGAATTGACCGAGAATTTTTTTAAAGTCAGGGACTTTTTTCGAGAGCGTACTTAATTATGTTTTAATTGCAATATTAAATTGAATAACAATGATTCTTCATTTCTATAAGTAGCTTTATATTAATGTATTGAACTATTTTTTTGAGAAATCGGTTTTTAAAGGGAAACGGCTTAATGGTATAATAATTTCTGTAACTGAAAATTCAAGTATCTTGTTTAAAATTCATTCTTTTTTTATTGAATTACATTGTTTTTTATTAACAATTTTAATCTTTTTTGGTATTCATCTCCTCAGGTGAAAAATTAGCTATTTTGTTGAAAATTCGTTTTTTCGTTGACTGAAAATGTAACCATTACACTTACAACTTTAAATGTTTTGTTAAAATTTTTTTATTTTTTTACTAAAAAAATAACTATTCAATATTTGGTTGACAAATTATTTTTTTTATTTGAAAATTTGCACTTTTTTAGAATAAATTAATCTTCTGGTTAGAAAATTAATATTTTTGTTGGAAATTCAATGAATCCAGTTAAAGACTTTTAATAACATTCTTATTCACTAATGCTATAAACTTGCGATTTTTTGTGAAATTACAACTTTTTTCCTACTTTTAACTTGAAAGGAGGAAATAATTAATTAAATTTAACCAATATGATTGATGCCAGAGAGTTGCGATTTTTTCGGAAAATCTCCACTGATTGCCAACTTTCAACTTATAGCAGGATAATAATTAATTCAATGTAAAAAAATAATTTGCTTTTGTTTTTAACTATATACTCCTATATTAATGCTAGGTAGTTGCGATTTTTTCTGAAAATTTAAACTTTTTGTCCACTTTGTATTTTGTTAGTTTATAATTAATGCAGGTTTACAAAAGTATTTACCATTTTAGTTGAAAATTAATGTTTTTGGTTCCAAATTACTTTCTTTTTTGTTGCAAATTAGTTTTTTTTACCGAAAAATCCAACTATTCCAACTGAAAATTACTTCCTTTTAGTTGAAAATTTATCATTTTAAATAAAAATGCATCTATTTTCTATCAAATTCATCGTCTAGAAGGTTATCTTAATTGTGTTCAAGTTATTTAAAAATTGCATCTTTCTTGGGTAAAAAAAAACTACTGTTTAGTTAAAAATAAACAAATTTTTGCTAAAAAGTTCTTTTTGGTTGAAAATTCAACTATTTTATTGAAAATTTCGTCTTTTTAGGATGAAAATTCAATAGTTTGGCTAAAAATCTAATTATTTTGTTGCTGAATTTGTATCTGAAATATTTTTTAATTCCGTTCATAGAAGATTCCATGTTAAAAATATTAAAATAGTAAAATGCTGGTATTTGAATGTTAATAATCAGGGAAACTGGAAAATTGGTCAAGGAAAAATCAGGAAATTTAAAAAATATTTTCATCCTGAAAACTTTAAAACAATTCAAAGTTAAATTCAAAAGAATTCAAATGAATTGAAAACAATTTAAAAATATGAAAAAAACTTATTTAAATTCCGTAACTTTGAAAAAAGTTTAGAAAAATTAAAGAAAATTGAACCAAAAATGTTTCTAATCAAAAAAGTGATTAATGGATTTACAGAAATTTAAATGAAACGATAAGAATTTAAGGTGAATTTCAATTACCACAAGATGAAATAAAAAAAAACTTTAAAAAATTCAGAATAAATTAATCGAAATTCAGGGCGAATTCCAAATGAATTGCATAAAATATTGCAAAATCTCTTGAAATCTTTTAAACCCTATTTAATCCCTCACTTCTTGTGAATACATTCTTTGAAATAAATAATAAATAAATAATAATAAAATAAATAAAATATAATAATAAATAAAATAATAAATAATAATAAATAAATAAAATAATAAATATATATATATATATATAAATATTTAATATAATAAATAAATAATAAGATAAATAAATAATAAATAAATAAAAAATAATAATAAAATAATAATAAATAAATCTCTTCAGATTTTATACCTGGTACGTAAATATCCACGGGAATGATTCTGTCGCACCCTCGGACAACAGAATAACTGTAGTGGTAGTAACCGCCTCCATTTGCACAGCTTCCCATCGAAATGACCCATTTTGGATCGGGCATTTGATCATAAACTCTCCTCAAAGCTGGGGCCATTTTATTAGTTAAAGTGCCAGCGACGATGATAACATCAGCTTGCCTCGGAGAAGCTCGAAACACAACTCCGTATCTGTCCATATCGTATCTTGGAGCTGCAATGTGCATCATCTCGACGGCACAACAAGCCAAACCGAAAGTCAAGGGCCATAAGGAACTTTTGCGCCCCCAGTTGAGAATATCATCCAATCTTGCCAGCGCATATTCGGCTTTGGTTTGCGTATTTTGGAAAGGACTGTAAGGCTGCTTCTCCACCTTTTTGGGCAAGGATTCTTCCTTCTGGTTTGACTCAGTTGTTGTGAGAGTCCTTGATTGATTGGCGACCGGGACGTGACATATTGCCGGAGTGTTCCGGACCAAGGACGCTAGTCCTTGCTGGACGTTATCTAAATTTAAAAATAAGTAGGAATATGTGAAACTTATTGCAGGTTTTAAAATATCCTCATTCAGACAACAAGACCTCGAACACGAAGGCCTTTTTCTGAATGCAGGGATTATAGGAAAAAAAAGAACTAAAAAATTCACGAAAAAGAGGATAAATATAGAAAAGAAGAAATAATCTTTTTTAAGAAATTGTACAGTTTTTACATAACTTTAAATGATTTTGAAATTTAAGATTTTTTTTTTTATCGGGCATACTTAGTCGTTGAACATCCATTCAAGGCGATATAAAAAAGCCAGAGAAAACATCAAATTGATCAAATAAACTAAAATCCCTTAATTATTAATTAAATCGTGATACGCACGCGGGCGAACCGCCTGCTTATGTCGCTGGATTTTTATTTTTTATTATTCAGGTTGTCCAGCTATTCTTGGGAACAAATTTCAAGGTCTTTTCCAGGTTTTCTCGGTCAAGAAATCAAGTTATACATGTAAAATATGAAACATTTCATTTTGTATTCGCCTTTGTGAAATATTTGGGAATATTTTGAAGTCTTTGTAAAGTCTTTGAGATCCTCCAAATTTTTTAAATATTTGTGAAAACTTTTGAAATTTCTGTGAAATGTTTTGAAATCTCATGAAAAATTTCAAATTACTTTAAATCTTTGATTTTTTTAAATTCTTGTAATATTTAAGAAATCTAGGCACATTTTATATTCACTTGAAATCATCAAAATATTTCAAATCTTTATGAAATCTTTCTTTAAACTTTGTGAAATCTTTTGTGTTCCTTTGAAATCATTGAACTATTTTTGAAACCTTTCTAAAATCTTTTGTATACATTTAGAATCATTAAACATCTGAAATATTCTTTGAACTCTTCTGAAATCTCTTGAAATATTTTGAAATCGTTTAAAATCTTCCAAATGTTTTGAAGTCTTTGAAATCTAATGTGCACATCCTTTTTATATTATTTTAAATCCGTGAAATATTTTTGAAATCTACAAAATCCTTTCAAATATTATGAAATCTTTAGAATTTGTTTGTAACCTTTTAAAATCTGGTGTATACTCAAAAACTGAGCGTGAAACCCTCGAAAAGTCAATTATATAGCCATGGTTCATTCTAATACTGAAACTGAATGAACTTCGAAATTTTCAACTAATAATTTTTATAATTTGTAAGTTGAATATCACAAAAAAATGTTTACTTAAAAGAAGAAATTAAAAACTTATGAGATTATTCATAATACCAAAGTATGCTCACTGCAACCTATAAAATACATAGGACAGACTACAAAAAGTGCCCTGAAATCTCTATTTATTCTGTAATGAACAAAAGATAAATTATAACTTGATCAATAAAAAACTTTTCAATGGCAAGATTTCTTCTAAACGAGATTTTTCTGTCATAACAGGCTAAAAGACTTAAATAAATTTTTACATTTCAATAAAATAAATCTTTAAAAAGCAAAAAACTCAAATTCAAGGGTCAAGAGAAAAATTCAAGGACATTTCCAGGTTTTCAAGGTTTAAAAAAAATCAAGCAGCATTCCAGGTTTTCAAGTTCGCTGAACACCCTGTTATTAAAAACGAACTATTCGAAAATTAATATTAACAAAATTTTAAATAATAAGAGTGTTGCAGTTTTTTTTTAATCCACTGACATAAAATTTAATTTATTCCGAAATATAAAGTTCTTTAGAGATTGGATAAAATCCCTTGAAATCGTACAAATCTATTGAAATAAGTGAAAAACATTTGATATTCTTTGGACATAAATTAAATTGAAATTATTTATTAAATTTATCTAAAAAAATATCCAAATAAAATGCACGTAGGCATTCATCTCCCAGTATTTCTATTTTCTAATGTTAAAAAGATAAAGCATTTAGGATTCATCAAACCAAAGTTTTAAGTATAAGTTTTTAATTTTTTGAACCGAAATCTCTTCGATTCGCAACTCTTGGTTTTTGGTAGTTTTTGAAATTTGTTGAAATTCTAGAACTTATTAAATTTGCATTCAATCGAAAAATGCCATTAAGATCAGTTCTAAATCTGGTAATTCTTGCTTGAATTTGTGTTACATCTAACAATAATTGTAATAATATGTCTAACATAACGACAACCAATATCCAAATTTAAACTAAAGAATGTTCAATGTGGTCAGAAAGACCATCGTATTTTATTATAGTTCATTTCAGAATAAAAATATGTATCAAGTTAATTTCGTCAATGGTCTATTTGTACAGAATACAAAAAAGTAAGATTAATTTAATATTTTGGTAGCATGAACCGTTGAAGAAGAAACTTTGAGGTTAGGATCACACATTTTGTAGCCTTCTAATTTAATACTTATGTTAACGTCAGTTTTTTCTATCCTACACAAATAGACTATTGATTAGACTAACTTTGGACATCTTTTTTTTGTCCGAAAATTACGGAAAATATGAATAAATTGTGTTTGTTGTTACACTTACTGAGGGAAAACAAACCAATTTTTTGTAGACGTTGTAAATGACAATACCTCATAATGCTTTTTAGATTTTTTCCGCAGCCTTCGTGTCAATAATCAAAACATCACAAAAATGTATTGAACTCATTTTTATTATTAAACCTACCAAGTACTTGTTTTCTTACACAAGAAATGAACTTCTTCTAAATATTTTTCTTCTTTGTTTTAGACTTTTTGGAGCGTTCGTGCTAACATTCAATATATTGCCAAAAAAGAAAGTAATATGTACTTATTATTAATGTGAGTATTATTAGACATTTTTCCCTGAAACAAGAAATGAACCTTGTCTATCCATTTCTATCTCAAATATTTTTGCAAGTGCCAGAATTAAAATCTTGAAACTCTATACATCAGAGGTTACAGGTTATATGAGTTTTCTTTACTATTTCTGAGTTAGTAAAGTTATATCAAAGTCTAGGATATATAAATAAAACAATTAATATAATTTAAAGCCCTTATATAAGCCAAATAATAGTGCGTCTTAAATCAAATCGTTAAAAACGTATGTTTTGATTTTGGAGCAATGGACATTAACTTTGGATTTTGGTACTAAAGTTGAAGGTGATCCAAGATAAATTATTCTTCCAAGTGAAAAGAATTTGTTAAATTTATGAAAATTAGTCAAACTGAGACTTAAAGATGTGAAAAAGGCCCGAAATTTAATAAAAACTCACGGTTAGATACGATCGAGCGCAACATCTTCCCACACGTCCTGATGACGTCATAGAACAGTGCTGTCGAAACGTCGAAATAGGGCGCCGTCATATTTTACGAAATCTACTATTGAATTTTTCATGAAATTTATTTCTCGCTAAAGTTTTCATCATTTTCTTTTCAGAAATTGTAGTTAAACATTACCCTACGAAAAATGGAACAAGTTAACATTTTATTAAAATATATTTGAACCACTTAACAATATTTCCACTACGCATGCGCATGGGACGGTTTCCTTCGTTTTCCAGACATTTCGTGATTTCGGGCATTTCCGGTCGAAACGTTAAGCGCCCAATGATAATGTCTTTAAAACGCCAAGTGTCAAAATGCGTGCCATAAAAGTTATAATAAACACAGTAAATAAATAGTTCCTACAATTTAAACTATTTTATTTTACATTAATATCTTTCTAGACTAACATTTGTGCATTTAACAGGAGTTTGTGTAAAAACTTAACCTTAAAAGTGATGGACTCAAAGTGTAAACAGAGGTGTAAATAAGCCTCCTGTTTCGTTTTTTAAACATTATTACGGAGTGCTTTTTTATTATTCAACGATGGAGGAGGATAAACTTGCCTTTGTTCACCTGTCAACTGAATCAAAGGTTCTAAATGTCCCGTACGCCTTGGATTCTTCTGCTGAGGGTCTTTGCATCAAAGTAAATATGAATATGTTTATTTGTAGTAATTTCACCGCGAAGCGTTAAGAAATCGCGTGCTTTTTCTTTATTTTTGACTTGAAATTTGTTTCATTTTTTGTTTTAATTTGCTGTTGGAAGACCTCTAGACTACTAATAAACTATGAAGTATAGGAGAGAATTATACTTGTTTGTACTTTACAAGTTTTTTTGTATCGATTTACATTCCGATATTTCTCTATCTCTTTATAGTTTTTTTGGGTTTTACGTTAAGACTCATTTTAAATGTGCCTTAAGTTCAGAAAGTTCAAGTGAACGAAATATTTTTCCCAGTTTTATTTTATCAAAAATTTTTGTCCCAACTACCACCAAAATAATGGATTCGAAGTTTTATTTTGTAATTTGTTATTTGCAATATAAATTGAATCAATCTCTTTTAAGTTGCTATTGTCCTAGTTCATTTTTTAGTTTTATTGCTCAGTAAGTGTTATTCCGCAATTAAAAGTGAGTACAAAATTATTATAAAAGAATTTGAATAGGATTTTGGGAATCTTTTTATACACCTCAAAATAATTTTCATTTTAACAAAACAATCAGAATCTAATTTCTATATATTAAATAGCGTCTGTGATTTTTTTCAAGTTGAAACCATGCATACAATCAGTATGACGTCTTTTCTGTATTGCTGTTTACTTTTTCAGTTAAATTTTTTTTTTAATTGAAAGAATAGAAGATATCAAGTCCCTTTTAAAATACTCTAAATTAAATTGTTTGTTTTAAATATTTTAAATTAATATTTAGGAAGTGTTATTCCATAGTGAAAAATGAGTAAAAAAACTTATAAAAAACGGAGACATTGCAAATTTTGCGTTTTGTCGTATTTTTTACGACTGAAAATAGTTTTTTGTCATTAAGATTATTAAAGCGTTTTTGCTCTCATCTTTTTCTTATTGCTGACTGGTTTTGTATAGTTTTTAAACGTTTTAAATATTTAAAGAAAAATAAATTACCCAGCCTTTTTGACGGAATTAAAATGCAATTCTGTTGTTTCTTTTCGGTAAAATCCTGTTGGCCTTAATACTGAAAAACTGAAGAAGAAAAAACGTTTTAAAAGATATTTATACATTTTTAAAAGGTATTTATTATTGAAACTACTGTAGGACTTTAAAATTTACAAAAATTCAATTTCATAGGCATAATTCATCATGATAACCGAAAAATTTAATTACCTAAAATACCTAAAATTCATCTTCTAGGCTTGAAAATTCAATGTTTTATAGGTAATTCATCTTTTCCGCTTTAAAATTAAATAATTTTGTTGAAAATTTATCCTTTTTTGTTAAAAATTGAATTTTTTGGTTGAAAATGCATATTTTTTTTATAAGAAAATTTAACTATTCCATGTTTGGTTAAGAGTTTATCCTGTATTTTGGATAAATGGAAAATTTGTCTTTTTAGTTAGAACATCAATCTTTTTTATTGAGAATATTCATCTTTATGATGTAAAATTTTTAACATTTGGTTGAAAATTCATTTTTCTCTTTGATCACAGTTATATTTTTATCTGAAAATATAACTATTCCATTTTCTGTAGAAATTTTATCCTATATATTGTAATAAGATAAAAATTCAACTTTTTGGTTGAAAATTCAATTATTTGGTAGAAAGTTCATGTATTTGGTTAAAAAGTCGTCTTTTTGACTAGAAAATTATTCTTGTTTGAAAATTCATCTTTCGTGGTCTTTTTGTCCAGAAAGGTCAAATATTTGATTTAATTTAATCTAATTTTTTTCTGAAAAGTTAACTATTTTGTTAAAGTCATAATTTTTCGCCGATAAATCATCCTTTTCGATTGAAAATTCATCTTTAATGGTAGAAAAGTAACTTATTTATTCAAAATTCAAGTGACTTCGAAAAAATTCTATAAAGTATAAAAAATTTTATAAGTTTCAAGCTAAAATGAGTCACCTGTTGACAGTTTTATCTTTTTCATTGATTTATTGTTAGTTTTATTTTCTATGCGTCTTAAAAAAGCATGCCTTAATTTTATATACTACAATTTTCTCCTTTTACGTGACATTCATTGTGCACCATCATTATCAAATTTTTTATATCATTTTTAACGAAAAGAATCATCTCATTTTACTTGTTTCACATTTTTGTAAAAGAATTTTACATACGGTGTGCCAATCATCAAACACAGTAGGCAAATTAAAAAATTAATTATTTTAGAAAAATGTAACGGCTTTAGTGTCAGGTGAATTGAAACTAATTAACTGGTTACAAACGTTTCGACACACAATGATGGCCCTCATCAGTGAGTTTTATTAAGTCTGTGAAAAGTACATAATATCTTGTAGATACGCAGTTTTAAAATTGGAAGCATTATTCTGTGATTAATATCTCAGATGTGAAATTATAAAAATTACTTAATTTTAAATTTGATTTTATTCATGATTTTCAGTGACGTATATATAATTACATTTTATTCTTTTTAATTTTAAATTTAATCTAATCTAATATATATATATATAGTACATATAAATACATATACATACATATAAATAAAAACATATAAAAACATATAAATAGTACATAATATCTTGTAGATACGCAGTTTTAAAATTGGAAGCATTATTCTGTGATTAATATCTCAGATGTGAAATT
>JAWWLR010000155.1:56801140-56815577 GCA_035041075.1 Acraspis erinacei | reverse complement strand
CAAAAGAAAGCACCGCTAGCAGCAATCGAACGCGGGTCTCTGGGTCAGCAGACCGGATAAGATTTAGGAATTTGATCATCATCATAATATGTTAACATCGGCACATATGAGGTCATACGATACTAAACTTCCTCTTTAAATATTGTAGACATTTTAGCAAAGCACTACATATAAGTGTTTTTCGTTTCATTGCAGCTTTTCAGTGAGAATCGTAATTTTTCCAACCCATTTTGCGACTTATGTTATTTAAACTGCTAGCTGTATCCCTGCTATAAATTTAAATTAAACATTTTTAAAAGGTACCTAATACCATTTTTAAAATTATCTATAATCTGATATCCGTTAAAAAAGGTACTTAATCATCAAATGGGGAAGCAGTTGCGATTCTCTTTTTATGTGGAAAAAGTACATTATATAGTCAGCCAATGTTACGAATTAGACCCTTTAATAAAAAGACAGACACTGTTGATGTCACGGAATTGTTTGGGGCTCAAATATATCCCCCCAAATTTTTCGGAAAGACTAGACGCAGACAATTTAGAAATACCTATCAGAACGCTTAGATTTTAAATAAAAAATGTATAAAATCATGATTTTAGTTCATCTATGTTGATTAATCTTACTTCTTTAGTTTTATTCGTTTACTGATAATGTAAGAAGTAATATATTATTATTTAATACCTAAGGGGCTGATATTTCTACATTGTGTAACTGAATGTTTTGTAGATAGATGATCGTACAAAAATCATAAAACTAACACTGATTAAAAAAAATATTGTTATTCTAGAGAATTTATTTTATTTTATAAAAAATAATATACGAAGGAATAGTCAAAGAAGATCTTCCTTTTATTACTATACATTTGAAAAATAATCAAGAAGAAAAATCAAATTTGATCTTGTTGAGAGAAATTATTTTTAGTTTTTTTATAATGTACAGAGTTTTTGCATTATTTGTAACCTTTCAATTTTTTCAAAGGAATTTAGAAGAACATATGCTATTGTAAAGAATACTACAAATAAAATAAAATTATGCCAATCTGGTAAAAAAATGAATTTTTGAAGAAAATTTTCTTTAATGTTTTCAGAATCCGTCTAATTATTCAAGTAGATCTTCGTGCCCCAAACAATTCCATGACATCACAAGGGCCAGACTTTCCGAGGTCATATCTATGATATATGTTACCTATGCTATGCTAAATCTCGAACTATCTAATTTTCTTTTTAAATTCAGACCATTAAAAAGAAGTTGCAATCTGAATAAATCTAGAAGAAATGAAAAATAAAATCAGATAAATGTAGAATCATTAGTGTGGTGCTTGAAAGACAAAGGAAAATGAAGTGGACAAAAGGATGACATAATTGACATGAGTAGATGACTAAATAAGAGATTACTAAATAAATAAATAAGAGTTAATGATAAGTAAGAGAAAGAAAGAAGAAGAACACGGAGAGATGCAACAGACCCTTCAGAACTTCACCCTCCAAAACTCAAGTGGCATGAAACGAAAAGGAGGGTACTTTGTCGGAGAAAGTAGGCGATTGACTGTGACACCCGAAGGGAAAAATTACTTCTCTCGTATATTAATTGCTACATTTCTCCTAATAGCCAAAAAACTCCTGGAAGTCGAATTTCGTCCTTCAAGGTACATGAGCAGATTTTCTGGTTAATAGAAAAGTACTTGAGCCTAATTTTTCGATAGATTTAGTCTCTCACATCAGATAAATATTTAATCACTTGTTTTAGCTCTTGAAAGTTATAAGCTTCTATCTCTAATGTAAGATCAAGTATTTCTATGTCTTTATTGGTAAAAAATGATCGAATAAAGCCTGAATATCCTGGCGTCGAAATTGCTGTTCGTTAATTATAAACGACTTCGAAGATAGTATTATGGCGATATTAAGAGGGTGAATATGCGGTGGCCAAAGGAGGAATACTTACTAATTACCATTTTAATTTTATTTGACTTTTTTCCCTCAAACCAATATTTATAGAAATATAGTAAAAAAATGATGAAAAAAAAATACTTTTTATGGTGTTTTGACCATGAAAATCAAATTTTCAGCTATTTTCACTATCATTTTGGTCATTAGCGTGCCAAAATTCGTGGGTATGCCAAATTTCAAATCCGTCGGTGGTAAGTACTTTTCGGAATTGAACCTGGGAGCTTATTTGACCTTTTATATTTATCCCTTTATGATTTGTTTGTCCTCTCCCAAAAAACCGTTTTTTTATGAAGTGAAAGATTTTTGTTGGGATTGAAAAGGTGCGCTTTCATCAGAGTTTAAGGAGTGTTATGCAAGTGTCTTGAAATTGGAAGTCCTTTGCATTTATCTTCCTTCTTTCGTTCTCACTAGCTTCTCAAAATAGCCTTCAAATACACTCCCGAGAAACTTTTCCGAACATTCCACTCGCTAACATTTTAATAAATTACTCTTGAGGGAATAATAAGTGCTTGTGTTGCAAACTTACTCAATCAAGATACGCGGAATTGCACTCGAGTCTTAGTAAACTTTACTAATTACTTTTTTTCCTTTGTTGCTTTGCAGATCTTGCGAATATAGTAGAGTTTTATCCTTATAAATCACCGAAAATAGGGTACTGATACCAATAGTGGACCACCCTTCAGAAGTGGTCCTCCCCCTCCAACGTTTATCTATAAATATTAAATGGACAAATAAATATTAAATATTGATCTCCAATCATGTTTATTGACCCACTTGTACTATTTCTTATGATTTTTCACTTTTCGCAGTACTCCATAACTTCTGCATCGATGGCAGGGAATACGTGAATGAGAGGTTGTAAAATGTATAGAATACAGAAAAACGCATTTAATATTTGTTAAAATTGACAGGCACTTTTTATCCCTTTTTAATATGACCCCAGGCCTATTATTATGGATATATTTTATGGATTATAATAAAAATAATAATATGTAGTATTTAAAATAATGTCTGATAAATAAGTTAGGGGCCATTAAAAAAATACGTGATACATTTTTCAGGAACTTCTGCCCCCCCTGCGTGATACTTTTTCCATTGATATTTCGGCTGATCCCCCCCCCCCCTTAACACCATAAACGTATCACCTATTTTGTGAATGGTCCCTTAAGTGATACTATACACTGAGATCGGCGAAAGGAACGAAAGCGATATTCATGCAAAATTGTAAACTGCCTTTACGAAAAATATAGTAAAAGCAGCATAGGCCTATGGAGATTTTTCTATATTATTTTTGGGATTAGAAGATATTCATTGTGTAGAAATTCGTTATAGGATCATCCGCATGAGAATAAATAATAGAAAAATATTGCAGGAATTATTGTTATTAAAAAGAGATAAAACAAAAACGATCACTGGAAAAATGATTAGTTGGGCCAACTATTTAATTTTTAATGTATAATTATACTACTATTTTATTTATTGACACCAAAATTTCATTAAGCAAATGATAAAATGTATGTACCATAACGAATAAAAAATAGCAGTACCATATGTTACAAACAAAATAGTTGGCCTAACAAACCATTTTTTGGATGAACGATTTATTTGATACCACTTATAATCTGATATGAGTGTCCATCAAAATATCAACTCTGTATTAATAAACTGTAGACAGAACAAATTTGTAAATTCTCTTGATATCTTTAAAAGCGCTTGAAATGTCATTGAAATCACTCGATACATTTAAAAATATTTGTAAATATATTGAAAATATACGAACTCAATTAAAATACGTAGAGATCCCTTAAATATTTTAACTACTTTTGAATTATATTGAAATCTTTGAAATAAATTAAAATCCGCTTATACTAAATTAAATTAAATGTATTCCTTAATGTTCTCTGACAATCCCTTGAAATGCATAAAATATTCTAAAATTTTTGAAATATTTAGAGATACTATTAAATCACTTAAATCTTTAAAAATTCTTCTAAAGTTCTTGATATATTTCGAACCCCTAAAAAATTCTCTGACATGCCTTTAAAAATTTGTAGTCTCTGGAAACGCTATGGAATGTTTTAAAATAATATAAAATCTTTAAAATCCTGCAAATCCATTGAAAGTTTGTTATTTTCTACCATATCCCATCAAATACTTAAAATTCGTAGAAATCTTTTGAAATCAAGTTGATTTTACTTCAAAAAGTTCTTTATATCACTTGAAATTGATGAAATACGTAAGAATCCTTGGAAATCGAATTTATTTTATTACTTAAAGTTCTCATAGTAACGCATTTAAATTTCCTAAAAGCCATTGAAATTGTTTGAAATCGTACAAATTTATTAACATAAGTAGAAATTATTTTAAATACCTTTAATGTAAACTTAAATTATTAATTCATTACAATTCTCTAAAAACTTGTTGAAAAACCTAAGAATCTTTGAAATTCTTGGTGATTTAATAAAATCCTTGGAATATTATAGAACTCCTTGAAATTTTAATTATTTTCCCAAGTTCTTTCGAAATATCGAAAAATCTAGCTTAAAATCTAGCTTAAAATCTTTGGAAGTTCTACACTATTTGTTGACATTTCTTGAAATTTGTTAAGTCTTTGGAATTCTTTTGAATCTTTTAAAATAATTTTATGTATTAAAAATCCTTCACAATTTTATAAGTTCCTAAAACTTCCATAAAATTGTTGAATTGCTCATTGAACTATCTCTATTTTTGTATTCTATCTATATTTAGTTTCGTGTAATAATTTTTCTAGAATCATGAAAAAATTATAATAAATCCATGTAGGAAAATCAATATAGGCCTATAATAAATATCCCATCATATTTCTTTAAAGGGTGTAATCATGACATCAGTGGTTAACGAATCCGTTAAACAGCTTTTGAATTCTAAAAAATCGGTTAAACCCAAAAGATATTAAAATAAAAATGTAATGTGATTTACTTCGAAAAAATAAATAGGTAGGTACCCTAACCTCAAATGGCTCACTAATAATATGTTTACTCAGTTTATCCTGTAGAAAAGTAATATCAGAAAAATGGAACATTTCATTTCTTTTTTGCAAAGTGCATTTTGTCAAAAATAATAATATCTGAGCTAAAATATTTACATTCTGGTATTGAATGAAAAGAATATTTTAAGATATCACTCTGCAGTGATTGACGTGCAGTTTGGAGAAAATATACGAACTTGACTTTTTGTATAAGAGTGGAATATTTTCAGTCAGCAGTAAGGGAAGGTGTGTCTTCTATTTGTAAGGAATTGCTGGCGTTGACGTGCAATTTACCCCGATCTGCGCCGGAAACAGGAAATGGCGATAGAGGGTAACGTTTTTCTCTGAAATTCGAAAATGTCTACAGATGAAGATAGACAGTTTCAATAAACAGGTATACAAGTAGGTACATGACTCGAGGCAAGTGAATGAAATCAACTTAAATCGAAAATTAACTGTTAGAAGAATTGACTATGGATTCAATTGGGGAAAAATTCTATTAAAGAAAAATTCATGTTGATATATTGCCATCCAAAATTAACAATTTCAGGAGTCATGTCAGATTGTCTGGCAGAAAAAATAGGTGAAAAGAGAACTTTTTTTAAATTCTCATAATTTATTATAGAGAAGTATTAGAATAATCAAACTTTGGACCAGTACGATACGAGTTAAGTGAATTATATAAAAGAAAAAGTTGTTTTGTTTTTAATCGTTCACAATTTTATGAAAAAAATTAAAACATCAATTTCCAAACAACATGATGGAATTGTAGATTTTTAAAGGGGCTACGAATTTTTCCAGATATGTTGTACTGGTGTAAGATATAATATTATTCAATATATAATAAGTTTTTTCACAAAGAATATAATAAAATTTTAATATATATATATATATATATATATATATATATATATATATATATTTTAAGTCGTTCCCACACAATCAAGAATATTTCCTCTTTTTAAAAATTCATGACTTAATAGTTAATAACTAAAAATCATTAGAATCGTTTCAAATCTATCTGAAAATGGTTAAATCAAAAAATAATAGTGGTTAAGTTTTTAATTTAAAAAAGTAATTCATAAACCAAATAATAAAGTGTTCAACTAAAAATATAGAATTTTTAAGATTGCAGTTTAACTATCAACCCAGTAGTGTAATTTTCAATCAAATTGATTCAATTGATTCAATGAAAATTATGAATCATCAGTCAAAAAATAAATTTAAAAAGTACATGCATTTTTAACGAAAAGAAATCAATTTCAAACAAAAAATTTAATTTTTAGTTGAAACAATTAATCTTCATCCAATAAAAAACAAATTTTTAACAAAAAAGTTTCAATTTTTAACAAAACAAATTAATTTTCAACTAAAAAAGATTACATTACAACAAAAACTGGAATATTAAAATTTTTATTGAAAAAAAATTTATTTTCAATCAAAAATACGGTTTTTAAAGAAAATAGTTAAACTTGAAAACAAAACAGATGAATTCAAATATTAAGTTATAGAAAAATGTATCTATTTGCTTAAAAATGCATTCATTGTTGTAAAAATTAATTTCTTTGAATGAAAATTTAACTATTCTATTTTTTGTTGAAAGTGGATCTTTATTATTTAAAAATTAATGTTATTTGTTGAAAATTATATTTTCTGTTGAAATTTTTTCTTTTTAACTGAAAAATTAATTCTATTTTAGTTGAAAATTTATTTCCTTTGTTAAAAATTCAACTATTTGTTAAAAAAATGATCTACCCATTGATTATACTTTCTGCCTTTTGCGGGCTTGACAGTCTTCAAAAGCCAGTACCAAAAAAAGAAACTTCTTACATAACTTTTGCTCCTAACCTAGCCCAGTTCTATTTTACCTCTCTCATTCGTCTGTATTCTTAGCGGAAACAGAAGCCCTACCTCTATTTTTAAATAATTTTTTATTTGAAACTTAAGTTTTTTAAACTAAAAATTTAATTATGATATGTTTGGTTAAAAATGCAGCTACTTATTTCCACTGCTCTGTTAAAAAATCGTTTGTTGGGTTGAAAATTTAACTGTTTTTTTAGAAAATTCGTAAGTTTATATTGAAAATATATTATATTTTATTCAAATAATTTTCAATTGTTTAAACAATTATTATTTTTCTGAACAATTTTGTTCCCCTGAAAATCGTGAAAAGTTTTTATCTTTCCGGGTAAATGATATGAATTTGATGAATACTGAAAGTAGAACTTCTGGAATAATAATATATATTCTTTTTGAATAGTAAAATTTGAATAATCTTACTTCTATAATAATACACTTTTATGATTTTGAGAATCGAAAATTGTTTAAAAAATGACTAAATATGTTAAGTAAGAAGTTTATCCCGAAAAATTTTCACGATTTGAAGGGGGAACAAAATTGTTTAAACAAACAGTGATTCTTTAAGCAATTGAACATTATTTGAAAATGTAATAATAAAGTAATTCAGATATTAACCAAGCAGTGTAATTTTTACAAACACAACTAATTTTCTGTCAATACATGTTCAAAAAAATAGTTGAATTTTCAATTTTGTAAAATCGTTAGTCAAGTAAAATAAATTTCAATAAATGTATTGAATTTCCCAGTCAAAAAGACGAATTTTCAACAAAACCGTTCAATTTTCAACCAAGAAGTATGACTTTTTAACAAAATTGTTGATTTTTGAAGAAAATAATTTTATTTCTAACGAAATAATAAAACTTTTAATCGAAAATACTATTTATACTATTTTTGGTCTCTGAAGTGAGTCAGAGGCCTGTGGATTAATTAATTAATTAATAATAATTTTTTTTTTAATCAAAGAATTTTAAGAGATTTCGTCCCACAATGTATTTTCAAATATTGTAAACGTCTAGGGACGTGAACCGCACGTGCTTTTAGTTCTATTTTGAGCAAAAATATTTAATTGTACTTCTAAGTATCATGATTTAATTACTATTAATTAAGGAATTTTTAGAAGAGGAAGAAGAATATAATTTTCTCCTGAAGATTATATTTTTAGTTATAAATTTTATTATTTGGTGAAAATTTAACAATTTTCTCAAAAAGACATCCTTTTTGGTTGCAAGTTCAACTGCTTTATTAAAATTTCGTCTTTTTGGTTTAAAAATTAAACTCTTTTTATAGAATATTAAAGTTTTCTTTAACATTCATATTAACATTTAAGAAATTTAAATTAGATTAAAATCCAAATTAAAAATCTTATTAAACGTCCAGTCATCAAATTGATGAAAACTCCTGTAAAAAACAAGAATCCAACAACCAAATTTGGATCACAACAAACCAACAATAAATGTTCCAACTGTAATCTGAAAATCTTTTTTTACAAAAATTTCAGACAAAAATTTCAAAAATTCATATGTTGTTTCTGATAAGTCAACTGTAATCTTTTTTGGATTAAAACTATTTTGTCTGAAAATTTGTATTTTTCATTTAAAACTTCATCATTTTCCAGTATAAATATTGTGAATCTTTTTTGGAAAAAATGCAACTGTTTTGTTGGAAATTAAACTATTTCCTAGAAAATTCATTTTTTGTGTGAAATTCATATTTTTGTATTGAAAAGTCAATTGAAATCTTTTCAGATGAAAATTCAACTTTTTTTTTAAATTTGTTTTTTATTTATTTATTTGAAAGTTCATCGGTTTTAGTAGAATTTTCCTTTTTCTTGGACAAAAATGAAACTGTTTTTGGTTCAAATCTGTTTTAGTATTTTAATTATTTTAAAATACACCGTCTTTAGCAGAAATTACATCTTTTTTGGATAAAAATGGAACTACTTGGTTGGAAATTCAAAAATTTGGTTGAAAATTCATACTTTTGGTTGGAAATTCTGCTGTTTTCTTGAAAACTGAACTATTTCGTAAAAAATTAATTTCTGTTTAAATTTAATATTTTGGCGTTGAAAAGAGAACTGAAATCTTTTCTGGATGAAAATTCAACTTTGAAATTTTTTTAAAATTAAGGATTCATCTCCTTTAAGAGAAATTTTATCTTTCTTGGATAAAAATGCAACTGTTTGTTTGAAAGTTAAAATATTTGGTGAAGAAGTCATACTTTTTTATTGAACATTCTACTCTTTTGTTTAAAATTGAACTATATCATAGAAAAACCACTTTTTGTTTAAAATTTCTTTTTTGGTGTTGAAAAATGAACTGAAATCTTTTCTGAATGAAAGTTTAACTAAAAAAATTGTCATTTTTTATTAAAAATTCATCTGTTTTAGTATAAATTTTATCTTTCTTAGATAAAAATGTAACTAATTTGATAGAAAATAAACATTTCTTTCTTATTTAAAAATTCAGATTTTTATAGTGAAAAGTCAACTGAAATCTTTTTTAACAGAAAATTCAACTATTTTTTTGAAAATCTATCTTTTTTATTTAATAATTCATCTGTTTTAGTAGAAATATCCTCTTTTTTTAATGTAAATGCAACTTTTTGTTTAATAATTATTCTTCTTTACTTAAGTCTTCAACTATTTTGTTTAAAAGGTTTGGTTGAATTACTTTGTTAAAAAAATCATTTTTTTTCTTGAAGATTTATATTTTTATTTGGAAATTCACCTCTTTGGTTGAAAGTTTAAATATTTTGTTAAAAAATAATGTAAAATGTGTTAAAAATAATGCTTACGTCTTCGGCTGAAAATGTAACATTTCCATTTTTTTAAAGATTTAACTTTTTTAGTTGAAAACTCTCCTTTTTTATTAAAAAAATTCTTGGTTTAAAAATTCAATTTTTGTAGAGTAAATTCGTCTTTTTGGTTTTAAAATTGATTAATAGTCAGCGAAAATGAAAATTTAGTCAAGGAAAAATCAGCAAATTTTGAAAATTAAGTTCTCGGACATCCAGCTTAATTCTACTATCAGTAACTAGCAAAACATTTCTGGAAAATCAAAATTACGTGAAGTAAGGGGGGGGGGGTAGAAAAATTTTGTTACACGGGGGTGCGTTTCATTAGTTTGAAAGGATTTAAAAACGTTTGAAATATTTAAAAATAAAGACTTTTTAAATTTTGGAAGATATGGAACGATTTTACAGGACCTATAAGGTTTTCAGATATTTTAAAAGATTTTACAGGATTTGATCATTTTCCTAGTATTTCAATGATTTTAAGGACTTTTAAGGCTCAAAATTTAAGAATTTACAGATTTTAACGTTGTAAATTAAACTCTTTCAATTGGAAAATGAAGTTCATTTTGAACCTATTATTCCTAGAAAAAAATTCGAGCAAGTTGAGCAGATATTTCAGGGCCTGGAAAGATTCAAAATAAATAAAAAATTTATAATGATTTCAAATAATTTAAACCAAGTGTCTACAAATACCGTCAAAAGCCGACTCTTCGAACCGAAACTTCGGTGCAAATAGGCCACTCTCTAATTTAAAACAAAATATAGATTTTTGCAGATTTCAAACAACAAATGTAGAAGCTTTTTAAGAATAATGAAAGGCTTTAAAAGAATATTAAACATTTTCTTAAGATTCATAGGAAAATTGAAAATGACTTTTTATTTTGAAAAATTAAATTTAAGAGAATATATGAAAAGATTTCGATAATTGTCGAAAATGAATCCGGAAGATTTTAAGGAAATATTTTTTATTTTGTAGTATTTAAAAAGAATTTTAGAAAGAATTCGAATTATTTTGAAAGATGTTTAGAAATTCTAGAAAAATTTCAAAAATACTTTTAAATTTGAAAAAATTTAACACAACATTTAGTAGCTTCAAGATGTTGAAATAAAATTTTGAAGCTTTTTAAGGATTTTAAACAATGGAAACATTTTTAGCATTAGAGTTCGAATTTTTTAATTTCATTGACCGTGAAAAATGTTTGCGAATCGGGAATGTTTTATGTAATTAAAACGACTACCCTGAATATCTGAATGCTTGAAAATTTTAAATTTTCAGGGGAGAGTTCTCGTACGCAAAGTTAAAAGCAAAACGAGCGAACCGTCCGGGTACTTATATTTTGCGAGAAAGCGAGACAAAGTATAACGTTATTTACCTCGACGTTTGTGGTCCAGATGGAAAGCCCAGAACTCATAGAATAGACCAGATGGGCCCAACTGACTTCATATTGTCAGAAACAATTAATAGGTTTACATCTATGGCTCACTTGATAAAATCCCATCAAGATCCCGACGGCCAATTGTATTTAGGGGAATGTTTGCCAGCTTCCGAAAGTGGTAAGTTGAACACCAAAATTATCAGTTGAACTCAAATTCTACATTTCTTTCAATACCTCTGTTAATTTGAACCCAAAATTTGCAGATAAATCGCAGTTATTGCTTTGCGCTAAAGAAAATGTAGAGTCGGACGTGATCGCCGACCATGAATTGATCTCAGATTTGTTGAACAGAAGACCTGCAGTGATTCTGCATTCGGAAATAAATGTGTATAAGGCTCAACCTTTCCCCAAGAGTAGAGAAGTTTCTGATGATGAGATCCTTGCAGGATATTCGCCGCCGACTACGGTTTACAGAGCCTTGTGGCGAATTGAAAAAGGAAAGAAGGTAGAAGTGGCTATAAAGTTGCTTAAACAAGAAGATCTCTCTAAAGAGTTTACAAAATTGTCGACACATTGGGGTCAGTTGAAGTCCAAAGAATTCGTCAGGTGAGAAAAGAATTTGACAAGGGGTTGATCACTCAACTTTTGAGTCTACGTTTGATTTAAAAAATATTTCAATGATTTAAAAAAGACTTTAATGATCTCACAAAGATTTGAAATGATTGTAGTAAGATTTCACACAGGCTTGTTCACCAGATTTCAAGTGTGATCAACCCCGCGGAATTTGATAATAAAAATTGTTAGTCGGCGCTATTAATAATAATAAAGTATATCCTAATTATAATTTATTTTTTAAATCCTTTTGTCATTAGAGCCTTTGGAGTAACATTCGAACCGATGCAGGGAATGATACAGGAATTTGTCAATTTGGGACCTCTGGATGCATATTTGCGACGCGAGGCTCAAACCGTTAAAACTGTAGATTTGGTAGAAGCTGCCAGTAGTCTTGCCAATGCTGTTTTCCATCTGGTTAGTTTCAAATTATATAAAGCATCAATATTTATCTTTTCATATATTATTAGTTTTTAAATTATTAATTTTTCTTTAAAAATTAATTTTTTCAAATAAAAGGTATTTAAAAAAATTCCCAGGAATCTTATTAAAAGTTTTTTTTAAGGCTTTAAAAACTTCTTCAAAAAGTTCAAATCTTTTTTTTCGATATCTTCCAAAATTTACATTTTGTTTTACATTTTTTGAAAGTTTGAAAAATTCATGTTATTCCTTTAAGCGTTTCTAACCAAATTTAATCTTAGTATCTTTTAAAATAATTCGAATGTTCCAAAAATTTTCATAAAATTCTAAACTTTTAAAGCTGCAAATAAAGTAATCAGACTGAAACTCTGTAAAATTTGAAACTTTTAAAATTGAAGCTTAAAATTTTTTAACCCATTAACGACGAAAGCTATCAATTTTATAACATGAGTTTGCCCGCATAATTTATGGGTATAACGAAACAACAAATAGATCAAATGTACTGTTCCTACTCAGGGTGTCTAGCTCCGAATTATGATGAAATTCCCGCTTTCTCCCGTCCGATTTTGGAATTCTCCCGTTATTAAAAAAGCAGTTTAATACTTTAAAATATTTATTTATTAATGAATAATAAATTTTGTAATATGAATATTTTAACATAGACCCAATAATATAATCACATTTCTTAACGCCTACTCATTAAATTCTCTAGTTCTTCGTCAACAATTTACTTCAATGATAAACCATGGACGTCGGGCGCAACTTTCGTACTGCGACTGTAAAAGAGCCCAGTCCGCAACGCTAGTGTCGAACTATCTGCCGTGCCGCGCGCTCGGCCACGCGTGTTATGAAATTTGAGTACAGTGGAGGGTTATTCTCTTAGTGGTTCAATCTCGACATTCGTAAACATACTTAGCTGATTTGACTCCGAAGTGGTTAGTTGAGCCGATCGACTAGGTTCATCCACATTGAGGATAACCCTCCAGTGTCCATTTTTCCACATTCTACGAAAATTCCCGTTTTTCAACAAAATACCCGTTTATTTCCCGCTTTTTCCCGCTAGAAGAAAATTTCCTGCTCTTATCCCGCTTTCTCCCGTTTTCCCGGTGGCTAGACACCCTCACTACTCAGTAAAGCCGGAGCGCACCGATGAGAGCGGAGCTCTCGGGTATGGCGCCTAAAGGTGCCTAAAGGCTTGCAGAGTCTGCTACAATCGCTCATCCTGTAAAATTCAGCTTTGACGCATTAGGTCCCTTTTCTCGCGGACGGTCACATATTCATTTTTAATTAAATCAGCTTTTTCTCTTTGATTAATAAATCGTAACTCAGAATAGTTATATCAGAAAAGTTTTTTAACAAAAGGGTTCGCATTTTGCAGTATCCAGATGAACGTCTCAACATTGCGATTAATTTTTAGCAAACTTGCATCGAATTTAAAATTTGAAAAATGTTTTATTTTTGTATTATTGTTTAACATTAGAAAGGTTTGAAAATTATGAATTTTAAACTAATTATTCAAATGTAAAGAATTTTAAATTGAATACGTGTAACTTTTCAAAAGGTTGAATGATTTTATGCTGTAAATGTACAAAATTGAACTTATTACAATAAAACATTTTTGACTAAAGTCATTCGAGACAAAAAATAAAGTAAAAGGGTTACATATTTCAAAACAAATAAATGATTTAAAGCATTTCTTTTTGAAAAAGATACTAATTAACGATGGTTTAATAGAAGTTAAAAATTTAATTTTTTTAAATTAAAAAGCTTATCTTCTAATCAAAGTTTTTCAAGCGCAAAGTGAATCCAATTAGAACTCATAAACTTTGAAATTCCTTCCTAATATTATATTAAAACATTATACTAACTACACGGAGAAACTCTGACACGAAAAAAAATTTCATAGCACTAACCACAGTTGCCAACACACTGCCTGCTCGTGAATTTACACGAGCCGCTCGTGCTAATGGCAACAGCAGCGCGAGATTGGTAAGTATTGCGGTTGGCACATCCTGTTCTTGGGATTGACAACAATCTCCAGTGTTAATTTTCAAAAACGTCTGCTGTCAAATAGCTCTAACGTTTAGTGACAACGGCGCTTGTCGTTCGACTCATTCGTCGCAATATACCAATTGCGCTATTAGCAGCATCAGCTGATCGAGATGAATGAACATGCGTATGCACATCGTAATTGTTCATAACATCAGAGTCTATAATTTTTGATCACATGTGAACTCAGAAATCTTTTTACGTTTCTTTTGTCGTTACACAATGACAAGTAAGCGACTGGGATTAATAAATTTAATACTTACGTGGAGAGTAATTGTATTTATGCGTTCATAATACATTTCATCAATATTAAGGATGATGAGAAATGCTACTTTCGCCCCTGAAGAAACAAATGTTTTTAACTTCAAACCCTA